>SCDY01000329.1:0-110719 GCA_004143825.1 Drosophila micromelanica
TGGGGTCGGAGATGCCTCCTTCTACCTGTTACATACATTTCAACAAAACCATAATACCCTGTTTCACCCATTTTCAATGGGTTCAGGGTATAAATAGGATCGTTGCTAAGCTCGTTAGCTAAGCTAAATGAATTTCAAGGAATTTGAAAATAGATAAATATTTAAAAATATAACATGGCAAGAAAGCTGGCAATAATAGAAAATACACCTAGACCAGTTATTATAGTTAATTGCCTTAAAAGACCTTCGGGCAACTTCAAAGCTAACAATAGCCTTGCCCAACGGTAATATCGATTGACCAACTGAACAATAAACAACTAACCAACTAATCGAACCGAATCGAAAAGAACTTGTATCCGTATTCGTATCCGTATCCGTATCCGTATCCGGTGTGGTTTCAGTGGGGCAAGTGGCTAAAATGGTTGAGCTGGTAACTGGATAGCAGCTGCTGCTTTTCCCTCTTGTAATTGGACACTTTGCATGTGGCACTTTAATCAATACGTGCGTACAACATGTCCTTTCCCAGTCCTTCTTCTTTCCTTCACTTTTCTGTCTTTTGTTTTCTGTCATAATTTTCAACAGCTTGTTCTAATTTAAATGTGCCCTGGGAAAAATTTATGTTGTGGCTGGCGCAAAGTGCGTTGCATATTGGATTACAGTTTGATCCGTTGTTGTTGTTGTCGTTGGACTACCTGTCAGGGCGAGCCTTGAGCCACTCACGAACCTGCTCCAACAGGCATCATCAACCTGGCAGCTGCTGCGACAATTCGTGCATATCTTTTGGGCAACTCCACGTCTCCTGCCTCCATTTATGATTGATCCAATTTCTGCGGGCTTTTCAGCAGCCTCTTTCATACGGTCATGTGCTGCTGTCCTCTTGTTTTCAGCTGCCAGCGACAGCAGCTGCCTCACACACACACACACACACACACACACACACACTCCCTTTAGAGTAGCCCGCATGAATGTGCCCTAAACAACTTTTGAGCTCTTTTGAGCTGCTTTTCGCATATCAGCTATTGTCTGCTCAGTTTAGGTAAACGCTTCCAAAGGTAGCCTTAGACAGGGTTTTGAACACTGCCGATCATCTTTTACGGCGCAATCAGTTGCGCAGCTGAAGCAGACGGCTTATCTAATCCAACAAAAGGATCGGGTTTTTTGTTTTGGAGAGATCTCTAACAGATAACTGCTGTATTTTTCTTTTTTAAAAAAAAAAGTATATATTCAAACAATCTCTTAAATCTCTTTCTTGTATCAGAACTAATTGAATTTTTTACTAAACATGTTTCCCATTAATTTAACAAGATAATCCAATTTCTTGTATCTTTAAAAGTATTCTGTTTTAAACTGAGCGTATTAATTTTATAATAATCTAAATATATTTATTAACTTTTTTATTAGTGCCTATTCAGCTTTTTTAGTCATATTTGAACTATGAACTTCTAAGCCAATTAAGTTGGTTTGAGAAACCACAGGAAACCTTATAAAAAAAACTATGAAAAATTCCACAGAAAAATTAATACAAACAATTGGGGATGACAAGGTCCAAAAGGACTTCTTGGCTCGGTTTTTGGGCGCATCTTCTAAGGTTTCACAACAGAGCTGTTCTTAATTGGATTGCTGACAATTGAATTAGATTGTCACAATATAGAAATGTGATAGGGGCTGCTTAGCAGATATGAAGGTAGGCTATTTTACGCCTTGGACGAAGAATATGATACTATGATAGAGTAAATTTCTTTTTGTGGGTTGTCCGTCTATCGCTAGGGATCCAAGTCTACCCAATCCCTTTCCTAAAATTACAACCAAAAACTGAATTTCGCACAAAACCAATATACTGGTTTTCAGCTTGTGAACAGAGTATAAAAATAATTCTTATACAATTTCGAATAATCTTCTGCACCTGGAACAAAACTAAAAAACGGAATTTGCTATTATTATTAGATAAAATTGTTAAAATATTATTGTTAATAATGTAGAGTTTATCATAATGTAGACACCGCCTGGCCTAGTCAAGGTGCATAATAGGTAAGGATCGGCATTTATTTGAACCTAGTTAATTCTGTTTGCATAGTTCACCCCATTTGAAATAGGTAAAGGCGCAGCGATCGCTATGGTAGCCGTTGTTTGCATTCCTCACCACCTGCCGTTGGCCCTATAACATATGACACCCCCGCTGTAAACGCAAATCCACCTACCCTCCCACCTACCCTTCCCTTCGCGCTAAACAAGCTGCAAACGTAGCATTGAATGACAGAATGACTGAATGACAGCGCCATAAAAAACAACAAAAACTTTAGTTTTCAGTCATTCATCTGTCTGGCCCTCTTTCTGTACCCCCTTCTCTCTCTCTCTCACTCACTCACTTACTCTCGCTCTTGCTCCTACTTTTTTTATCAGCTTTGCGTGTGTCTGTTGCCTGCTTTGCACCTGGCCTGCAATTTGCATTACTTTTACCGTTTGCACGCGGCCTGCGAGGGATCGATTTTGGGTTCCTTTTTGGGCTCCGACTGCGACTGATCCTGGCTAGCCTTCTGGCATTCCCTCTCACCCACTCTCCCTTCAATTCATATCTCTCCCTCTCTAATTCTAAGCAGCTGTCGCTCTGTGCCGCGTGCCTAATGCCATGTTTCGGTTATTTCATTTTCATTTATTTTGTTTTGTTTGGTTGTTTTTTTTTTATACACGTGCACGAAGCGCAAAAAGGGTATATTGGATTTGAAAAAACATGAAAAACATATTATTATTTTAATATATTTTATATTTCAAACTCTCAATTACAATGTTTTATATAAATTAATTGAAACTTCAACTTTGCTGTCTGCTCTTGGAATATTAACCGTTTATCGGTCGTTGCCACTTTGGCTTAAAAAATATGATGCTAAAATATGCGCACTTTCAGTGTATACATATTTTCTTAAATATATATCGATATTTATCGAATTTACTTATTTTCAAACATTAAAACAAATCTATGTTTTTTATATTTTTGTTAAATTTTCTTTTGTTATTGTTATTGTATTTAATGTGCCGGTTACACCCGACTGCAGGGTGCTTAATTGCCTTGCTGTTGGGTCTCCTTCGCTCGATAAGAGAGGCGCGTGGCCAAACGAGTTTGCCGTCTCGGCCCGGCCAGGGACCTGCGCCTAAAACATAACCGTAACCAATATAAGCCCCCCGCCCCGCTCCGAGCCCTTAGCCCGATCGGGTTTTTATCGCTCTTTCTGTTTCTGTTTCATTTTTTCGGGCAGCTGCTGCTGGGCGCAATTTTCGGCAGGTGCACGAAAAATATTATTGATACGAGGCCTGCTTAAAGGCCGCTCCCCTCAGTCCCCTTCCCCGCCCGAGTCGTAATTAATATGCCACGGCCCGAATGTCGACTTAAGTTTTATGATATTTTTTGCACCTTTGACTAGGGGGCAGGATCACACTGGAACGCTCATTAGTGGTCAGCGGTCAGCGGTCAGTGATCAGTGATCAGTGATCAGTGATCGTTGATCGGTGTTCGTTGCTCGGGCTTAGAGTTGAACCCCTCGGGCGTAGCCCAATTTGAACTGAACATTTGGTTTCTTGTGGTTATGCTTCAGTTGTAATTCATTGGGCAGGACTCTCTGAAGGCTCTCGAGGCAACACACATGAGGAAGTCCTGAACACGTGCTGTCCTCTAACTTTGGAAAGTTCCACTACGCATTTCAATTATATATAAATAAATAATTGCGTGGTCAACAAATACCAATACTCTGTTTTTCACAGCCAAAAGAGTATATACGTTTTTACGAACTTGAAAGAATTATTTTTAAATAAACTAGTTTATTTCGTACTCATTTTACTTTTATGTTAAATAAAGAATTTTCAATAATATATCACCATATCCATAGTTTGCCCAGACTGAGTCTTTGATTTCCTTTTTCTTTTAAGAGTTTTTCACACAGAAATCGTTGAATTTGCGGCTTAATTAAAGCAAATTTGACTTTATTCCGTTTTTTCGATATTTCTTAAACTAATGAAACGTATTGTTCATAAGGCATCGATGCGTTGCAATAAAATATATATATAATTAACAAATAATTTAATTGGGCATTAAATTAGTTTTCCGCTTTTGTCTTGTTATGAATTTTCGTTTTTTATTGCCAAAACTAATTATTGTCTAACTAACTATAGCTCTGTTTTCTGTCTTTTCTATATATTTTCAACTATTTCTTATTATGTCCTCTCATTCCGTCGCTCTCTTTCTCTCTCTCTCTCTCTTTCACTCTACGTACAATTTAATAATCACAAGCTAGGCAAGCAGCGCAAGCAGTGCATATGCAAGCAGTGTATATATGAACTCTGGCTCTCTTCTACTCCTCTCTCTCTGCGGCGTTAACTTAACTATTCTTATAGCCCTTTTTTGATATTTTAAGACATGTCTTATTAATCTCCATCCCTTTCTCTCTCTCTCTCTCTCTCTGTCTCTCTCTCTCTTGCAGCCTCTGAATGAGGACAAATTCCTGTGCTTTAGCTGCAACAATTGGCTGATCAACTGGCACTCGCTGCAGGCGCTCAACAGCAACGACGCCGAGGGCGGGGAGAGTCGCAGCCAGAGCCCCTCCCACATGGGCAACAGCAGCAGCGGCGCCCTCGTCCAGCAGCGTCCGAGGGGCGTCGAGTCCCTGGAGCGCGCCAAGCTGCGGCCCGTCGCGCAGGTGCGTCCACAGCCGCAGCCGCAGCAGCAACAAAAGCAGAAACAGATGCAGCCGCAGGCGCCGAGCCACGCCCAGCCACAAATCCCCCTGCCCGCCATCAGCTACAAGCGGTGCCGACGCACTGCAGCAGCAGCTACCAATATTGGCAGCCGTCGCCAGCGGCTGCGTCTGCTGCCCGCGACGAGGACGACGACGACAAGGACGAGGACGACGACGAGGCCGCGAGCGACGCCGGCGCTGGGGAAGCGCAGCTCGTGCCGCAGGTGCCGCGAGAGCGAGCTGAGCAAGTGGCGCGCGCTGCACCGCCGCAGCCTGGCCAAGGTGGCGCAGCTGCAGCAGGCGCTGAGGCGCCAGCAGCGGGCGGAGCGGGCGGAGCAGGCGGTTGCCAAGGAGCAGGCGCTAGTCAAGACAAATTACCAAAGAATGCCGGCGCCGCGCGTCGACGGCAAGGTGGTGGCCATGTTCCGGCGGCTGGGCACCACGCTGAGCAGCGAGCAGCAGTCAGAGGAGCAGCCGTCGGAGGAGCAGCAGAAGCCGCGTCCGCTGCGCATCATGAGTCCCGTTAAGCAGCGGCCGCGTTGGACGCGCGCGCTGGACGAGGATGAGATCTTGCTGGAGTTCGATAGCGGGATATTTGAGGTGCTGCCGACGGCGACGGCGACGCGAGCGCGGCGCTGCCTGAGCTATCAGCTGACGGCAACGGAAACGGAAGTAGAAACGGAAACCGAAACGGAAGCGGCAACCCACCAACAAACTGAAATGAAGCTTGCGGGGCTGCATTTGCCCCAGGGACTGAGCATCACATTGATCTAAGCACAAAACCCAAAACAGCAACAACAACAACACAACAAATAAATTATAGTCAAATGCGAGCATTCAAATTAGTCGTAATTATTATATAATTTATGGTACCTCGTTTCAATTTGTAATTGTTAGTCAAAATATTAGAAAAAAAAGAAGAGGAACACACAAGACCTAAGAATGTTAAGTTAAAATCTAAACAAAAATTATATTAAATATACAATTATTAGATTTAATTAGCAAGCTATCCATTAAACACACCCCTTCCAAAAATCAAGGAAAATCGCGTTAATATCGTAGTTGAATCTGTTTGCATTTTCCATGTTATAGCTACAAAAAATATATATAAATACATTGAATAAAAATAACTAGCACAACTACAATCAAATTAGCTAAAAACAAAAAAAAGTATTTTGACTTTTATTGAAAATTTAAATTGAAAAATTAAAAACCGTCAAATTGTGTCAACTGTTGAGCAACAGTTTCGCCACGGCTGAGTTAGCTGCGCGTTGCCAACCGATTGTGAACTTACATAGCACTAACAGCTGACTATCGATATATTGCTGTTGTTTCCCGGCCGATATATCGATGGCAGGGCCATGCCTTGCATTTTTCACATTTTTTTTTTCAGTCTTCTTTTCGTTTTTCTTGCGCATGGTTCGTTGTTGTTTTCGAGTCTTGGCATTTTTGCATTAAAACGCGCTCTCGGCGCTTGTGAACCAACAAAAGTTTTACTGTTCTGCAAAGTGCAGCGTGCTTGGCTGGTAATTATATCCCCAAATAAAAACCACATAATTATTTGTGTGTTACGTGCTTAACTAAATTTAAATGCTTAAGAATAAAATATATGTATACGAATATAAAGAAGCAGTAACAAGAAGTTGCTGAAAGCGAGTTGACATTGAAGTGCGCGTTTGTGTGTGTGTGTGTGCGAAATTCTTTTGTGTTTATATTCTTATTTAAATACGCGCAAAATATTCATTTGCAAAAAATTAATAAAGAGGAAACAACTTCAGCAGCAGCATTTAAAGCGGCAACTCGTTTAGCGCGTGCTTTTTTTGATTTTCCATTAGTTGTTGCATCGCACAAAAATCAATAAAAAGCTGACAAATTGTTGTCGTCGCTTTTGTTCTTGCTGTTGTTGTTGTTGCCAGGAGTTTGTCGTCGTCGTCTAACGCTTCCGTCAACAATCAGCAACAAAAAAGCTCGCTCGTGTTTAATTTTTCGCCATATCGTTTTGTCTTATTTCTTTATTTTTATCGCCGCGAAATAATAAAAATAAAGAAACAGCGTTTGAGCGTTCTTTTTGTTTATATTTCATTTACTGGCTGCGCTCAGGAAGGAAAGCTTATTCCAAGCTGCATTTCGAGACAACAACAATAACAACCGCTACTAGAAAAAAGCACGAAGGTAAGCAAATTATGAGTATAACAAAATGGCGCCTGGGCAGCTGTCAATTTGACAAGTTCAATAATCGAAAGTGTATTCCGTACTCTTTCGCACATACACGCACGCAGGCTAATTGATATTGTATAACGGTTCATTGCACCGTGCATTGATGACTATTTGCCGCATTTGAATTATTGCTTGTTGCTGTTGTCTCCTTGTCGATTTTTGTTGTTTTTGCCGATTTGCTACACTTCCTTTCAGCTGCTGCGTCAGCTGCGCAGTGTTCCGTTATACGGGTTTGTGACTCAAGTAACTGCATTTGCTGTTGTTATTTTTCTTATTGTTTGTTTTGTTTTGTTTTCGTTAATTTGCCTTATTTGGCAGAGCCCGCAATTTGTTTGTCTCAAATTTGGCGTAATTAAAAATCAAATTGATTTTCCGTTTGCAAATAAACACACGAAAAAAAAAGCCAATCAAATTGTCAGAGTTAGCAAAAACAACAACAACAACATGGCCAACGATTGCTGCAACAATGAAAAAGCAATTTTCGTATTAAACAGCCAGGGGAAAAAAAATAAACTCAGTCAAGGCATTGTAAGCTTATTGTTGTTGTTGCTCTTCGTTTGCCACATGTTTGTGCCGCTTGTTGTTGTGTGTTGCAACAATGAGCATGGCTAATTTTCGTTTTAACAAAAGTTAAGTACTCGACTCTTTAAGCTTTGCCGTTTTTAACGAAACGCTTTTTGTTGTTGTTCCAGCTATAACAACAATAACAATAACAACAACCAAGCGAAGAAGCAACAGAAAAAAATTTTATTTTTCTTTCGTGCTTGTTTGTTTTGCGTGGCGCTCGGGCATTAACCAACGTTATCACGCATAACAACCAATAAGAATGTCATTGCATTAGATTGTGTTTACCTTTTTTTGAATCCGCTTTCCAAATTGGTCAATTTTTAAGTTCCTACACTTGTTTAGATTAGCTAACATTAGGCTTTTAGTGCTTAAAATATTTTTTACGTTAGTTAAATCACACGAAAGTACTTAAGTAAATGCGCTCTTTTAGTTAAAATGAATCTAGTAAAATTTATTTTAAGTGCTTATAAATTACAAGATTTTTTTCTTTAAAAAAAAATTGGTACTTCCCATACCGGGAATCGAACCCGGGCCTTCTGGGTGAAAGCCAGATATCCTAGCCACTAGACCATATGGGATTATGAAATGGGCGTGAAAAAACTTAATCAAAAAGAAAACACTCTAATATAAAAAACACCCACACCAAACAAATAAAAAATTAAGATAAATTCTTAGACAGAAAATCCAAAAGGAATTTAAAACTGGCATGCAAACAAGTCCCATATTGTCTAGTGGTTAGGATATCCGGCTCTCACCCGGAAGGCCCGGGTTCAATTCCCGGTATGGGAAATTTAAAATTGTGAAGAAATTTATTTTATTTTATGTACTTAAATTTATTGTCATTTTGATTACATGCGCATGTACGGGAGAGCCTTCTGATTAATGTGTCATTAATCAGCTTGATTTTTTGGTTTTTTCTTAAACATTTCCTCAAAAATAAAAAATGAAAAATCTCTTACCGCGGCGCCCACTTATTGTTGACCTCTGCTGAGCTGAGCCAACTTAATTGAAGTGGCTTTTTAATGAATTATCAGCTGAAAATTGCCGCCACTCATGATCCGGCTCAACGAACTTTTCTTCTTCTTCTTTCAGCTGCAACTCAATTTTCAGCTGTAAAAAACTGGGGGGAAAAAGCAGCTATAAACGGCTAATTCATCAAAAGTGTGGCAAGCAGCCAGCGAGCAACGACAGTGGGCCATTGTTGCAGTTGTAGTTGTTGTTGTAGCCTTAGCCCGCCTACTTTTTTGCTGCCTGCCACTTTCAAAAGCAATTGAAACTTTGTTGTCTTTTGGCTTCGGCTTTGGCTTTTGGCTTTTTGTATGCCATCATCAGCCCCTCGCATCGTCATCGTCATCTCAACTCAGACATTAGAAGCGCGTGTGAGACGATATGCGATTGAGCAAGAAGCAGAATAAAAATAAAAATAAATAAATAAAACAACAAAAAAGGCACAGCATACAAATTAACATTTTTATAGTGCTTTTTGTTGCCAGCTTTTGCTCAAAGAAAGCCAAGCCCAGAGAATCGACAAGAGCAACAGCAGCTACAGTAAAAAAAAAGAGACATTCAACTGATGTTGTTGTATTTTTTCTGTTTCTGTTAAACGTCAAACGTAACGCCAACGCCAAGACACACTGCTGTGTTTGTTTTTATTGTTAAACCAGTTGAGTTTCAGCAAGAACAAAAGAGCAACAGCAACAACAACAACAAAACAGCAAGCAGCTGCCATCACCCTCACACCGCTCGCTAGCTTCAGCTCTCAAAAAGCACGCTGACTGCATATTAAAGCTGCTAGCTGACTGCGCGCCGACGCTGTCAACGATGTTGTTTGTTTTTTTCTTGCTTGTCTAAAGCTTTGTTTTGCTTTCCTTTGCTTTGAGTTTTGTCTACAGTCCTTAATCCGTATCGTGTGGCGGCAGCACGTTTCGTTTCCACTGCGTTGCATAGTAACTCGTATCCCATCAATTTGATATGCTGTGGCGCAGGCGCTTAATTGCATATTAAGCATTTTCTGCAGCAAGCAGTATTCGTTTCATTTCCATTATGTAGCAAATATAGCTCAACAGGCCAGACTCCAATCAATTTCATGTGCTACGGACGCATTTGCTTAATTACAAACAGCGATACTTTTAAAGCAAGCAGTGCTTCTTTCATTTTCATTGCGTAGCAGTGCTACGCAAATTACACAACAAGCAGTTGTTAAATGTTTATTCCCATCAGCAGGCAGCTGCCAAAGGAGTTTTTTTTATTGCCAGTTCGTTGTGCCCAAGCCGGACTCCAATCAATGGTATATGGCATGGGCGCAGGCGTCTAATTATGTACCATGTAATTTTTTTCAAACAGCCATTACAAGAGTTCATTGCGTTTTCACTGCAGCCAACAAGCCGGACTCTAATCAATTTCATGTGTCAGTGGCGCAGGCGCTTAATTACCAATAAAACAAATTTCTATAGCAAACAGTCGTTGCATGAGTTTTCATTTCATTTTCACTGCGTAACGCATTCGTTAAGCCAAACTTCAATCGTTGTCATGTGTCAAGTGCATAATGTTTTATTACCTGCAATGAAAGGAACAAAGTTTGTTTCATTTTCATTGGATTCTATTTACCATGGTGGAATTTGTATAACAATTAGTATCGCTTTCATTCCCACTGCGTTGCAAAGCTATAAAGTTAAACTTACAATAAGGGTTATCAATATTGGTTTTTCTTTTTATAGTTCGAATTCGGTTTATTGCAATCAATTTCATGTGCCACAGGCACAGTCGCCTAATTATTTGCGTTATTAGCTGCAATTTTAAGAGCTAAACACCTATTGGCGGTTTTCTTTTAGCCGCCCGCTTGCTGCTTGTTGCAGCTGCAGCAGTTGTTACTGTGACTTCTGAAGCGTGTGACCGGAGGTGAAATTTCATTTTTGATTATTTCGGGTAACTGCATGCTACAACTACGACGTCAAACTGTCTAAAACTGGCGATAAATGCGCGCAGATACTTTGGCGTAGTTTGGCCGCGTTTGCAATTCGAATTCGCATTCGATGCTGCCGCTTTAAATGGACAACTGGGAGTGGGTCACACAGCTGCAGACTGTTCAACAGCAGCAGCAGCAGCAGCAGCTGACGGCAGAGACCAACGTAGCGATTATAGGGATGCGGATGGATACCCACAGACACGGGGGCGGAGATGGAGACAGAGACGTAGCCAGATCCAGACTCGAGAGACTCCCAGACCGGTTGGCGCGATTTTTTCTTAGCTCGTTCGCGTTTATACATTCGGTCATTCGATCGCGTTGCGGCGTTTTTTGATTCTTGAGCTCAAAGCGTAAATATTTCAATTTATTTATTGGTCATGCGTCTCGGCAATACCACTTTCTACCCGCTAGTCTGGCAGATGTATCTACATGTGTCGTGTCTTGACCAGTGTCCGAGCCCGGTTTCAACGCACGCAACCAACTAAAAATCTGTGTCATCGGCCTTTGACTTTGAGCCGGCCCTTCTTGTAGTTGGGTGCCACCAGCAATAACAGACAGATTGTGGGCGTGTCGCCAACGTCTTCTCATATGCGCATTTTCACGAACATGAAAATTAAATGAGTGAAAATGTTTTGCACTTTTTCTTGTCTGTCTGTCCGTCCGCCTGCTCAAACAAAGCCAAAGCGAGGTGTGTACGACAATTCCAACTGCAGGCCATGCATGACCCGAGTGTATTATTCCTCCAGGTAGGGGTGTGGGCTATGGGGGATTGGGGGTACTAGGCATGGCTAGTTGTTGTCTGATTGCCATGCTAAATGGTTGAAGAGAAAACTATGGCAACGGACGACTCAATACCCAATACTCCCATAAAAACCAATCGCGCCAAGCTGTTGTTTGTTTAAGTTATTTACTAAAAGATACCCTATAATCAACTCAAGTATACTTATTAAATAAGACACTTTAAAAGAGTATCTCAATGGTTAAAAAACGTAAAGAATTTCTTAGAAATATTGGTTGGAATATTTTAAAATTACATTTTCATATCATTCCCTATATTGTACACCCCCTTAATTTGTATGCGTGCAGGGTATTTTAAATGAAAAAACTCTGTTGCCTGTCGAAATGAAATTTACACGTTTTCTAAGCTGCACCTCACGATAAGAGTCGAACCATTTGAGACTCGGAATCGCAGTCTATGTTGGAGACGAAGAACCGAAGTGCGTGAGTTTTTTAATGGATTGATTGTCTCGAGAAGTTAGCATGCTAATTGGGTCGTATATGGCTTGTGTGTCATATGTAAAAGTCGCACTTAAAAACACTACACTATAACCTTAATAGGGTTCATTGAAGTTCACTTTCGCCCGGGGCAACGATTGGACTTTAAAGGTCAGCATTTGATAGCTGGCTCGTTTAGATAGATAGCTGAAGAACATATTTATGGGGCCGTCAAAGTGGCAGACTAGATAAAGGTTACTTTATTGCTTAGACCCGAGGGCTATAACCTTTACAAAATATATTTAACTGTGAATGTAAATTTGTTGCTTGAATTTGACTAATGAGGTCTTAAAAGGTATTCTTTATATTGAGAGTTAACTGTTAACTGGGATTTCTTCTAAAATATTGACATCTATTTTTGTACACTTTAATAAAATATATTGAAAAAAAAAATTACTTCCCATACCGGGAATCGAACCCGGGCCTTCTGGGTGAAAGCCAGATATCCTAGCCACTAGACCATATGGGATATTAGAAACTGAATGTTTATTTTCAGTAATCTAAAACAGAGAATGCATACTAAAAATTTTTTAAATATAGACTGCATATTTAAGAATTTTATATTTAGATATATGTATATGCTATGATTAAAAGCTGAATATTTGTGTCGAAATATAAGCTAATCAAATGCTGTTACTAATTATAAACATATATTTATAGATTTTGATTTTTTTGCTTTAGTTATTTCTCTACTATTATAAATAAATACATCTTTACCAACTTCATATGCTTACAATTTGTCTGTAACAACTTTTATGGTATCATCAACGTATATAGCTTAAAGTGAAATCCAAAGTAAATATGTTGATTGCCGGCATTGTATCAACTACGGTTATCGCCGCAAATGCTTTATCCATTTCGGATCGTAATTTTTTGTTTGACCATTGATGATTACTTCAGGTTGCCCCCTTCGCCTACTCATGATCTTTTATTAATTACCAAAACAAGTATTTGAGCATTGAGCCCGGTTTTAAGTTTGTGGTTTTTTCCTGGTTTTTTTGTGTCAGCTAGTGTAAGATAAATTGAATGAATCTCCGCCGGCTGCACTTGAAGCGCACATCAAAATTGTTGCCTGTCAGCGTATGGAGTTCCCCTTTTAGTAATTCAGCCAAATGTCTTCCTGGCTTTGGGGCGATCAACTACCGTTGCAACTGCGCTAATGCAGTGAAAATCTTGTAAACTTTATTTAATTTACTGACTTTGTATGATGAATCAATCATTGGGTCTGCTTTGCTGCGGTGGCTATTCAAATGAACCGGTTCGCACCATCTCTCCAAACAACTTGTCTAATGAGCGGGGCACTTGTCTGCCCGCAGCTAAATAAATATATACATATACATAAATCCCAACTCTGATGCGAAGCCAGCACTTTCATGACAGAGCAGGCTGTCCGTCATAAATAGGGTTCAAGTTTTCTCCACGGGTATTGTGAGAAAGTCTTTATAAAAAAAAATTAATAAAAATGAAATAAATAACTGCCTAACTGCCTTATGTGGCGCTTGCGCGTGTCTCAACGGCTTACGGCTTATTACAAAACTAATTTATTAATTGGGTTGATGCACCATGTAAATGATATCGGGCATTTAATTAAGACCAGCTCAGTAGTTAAACGAACCAGTTTATGTTGAACTAAATTGTGTGTGTAGGTAAGTGGAGGTCGATCGAAATTATATTTCTTTGTGATTTCATCAGATCTCTGCCCAGGGCCAGTTTACCCGGGTATCCCATTTGCCAGTCTGAACTGCAGAGTTCTTTTTTTTAAGGTTTCTTCTTGCCCAGAAAACGGGTTCATTTTCTGAGAAACGCGCTACCATATGGAACCATAAAAAATATATAAAAAACATACCAAAAAAATTCATCCTAACACCGCAAATTTGACCCCAAAAATTAAGCGTAGAAGAAAAAAACAGTTTGATGATGTCACCGAAAATGTACCACTCACGAGTGCTTTGCTCTTGAAAGAACTTCTAGAATTGCAGTTTCAAACTTGTCTCTAAAGTCGTATTACTCATATAACATTTGCAATGGGCAGTGTCTAGAAATACGACATTGCAATTTGAGTACAATCATATTTCAAGGGTCTCCTCTCTCCATCGGGTGTCTCGCTTCATTTGCCACTATTTTCAATTACATGTCACTTAAATAGCATAACTGTTTAATTAGCTAATGTAATTAGCTGAAATGAAACCTCGAACCAAAGCCAAACTCGAATGTGAGTGAGTATAAAAAAATATGAGTTTTATTTAAGAACTTAACATTAGCTGTGAATTCGATTTGATATCATCGAGTAAACCCAGTTGCTGTGAAGGTCTTCAATGAGGCGCAGCTCGAGACCAGCTAATTGTATACATATACAAATTCATATATCTACAGGTTAGACGAGTATACATTGTCAGTTTTTTATTTTTGGTTGCTTCTTTACCTTAAAACTAATAATAAAATCCATGTTTTTTCGCATTGTTCTTTTTTGGCTATTTATTTAATTTGCCAATCCTTAAGTGCCGAAGCCTTTAACCCCCTTGCACACACCCGTTGTGGTTTCAATTCAATTTGCAAATCATTTTTTAGTTTTTGCGTTGCTTTTGCATGTTTGCCAAATATTTTATCATTGTGTCAGTTCCAATGTCGCGGGCACACACGCAAAAAAGAGTTGAGGTTAGCACCATAGACAAAGGTAAAGAGCGACGTAAAGTTTCTGGTTTTTGCTTTTATCGCACATTTCGTTCAAGGTGAGGCGCGTGTTCGCTAAGAGACAATGGAAATGAAACAGCGCTTGCAAATTGCAATTAGCTAAATACTTTCGTTAAATTGACTTGGGAATTTAAGCATGCATTCTTCAGGCGTCGAACAATGGCAATGACACAGCAAGAGCACAGCAATCAGCTTAAACAGGTTCGTTATGTTAATCTGTGATATTAATCAACACTAAAAATATAAAAGTGAAACAATGGGAATGAAAGAATAAGCACTTTCGATGTTACCTAGAGCGAAACATTGGCAATGAAACAAGCTTGCAAATTACAATTAACCTGGGCACTTTCCTTAACTGGTTTTGGTGTGTTCACCAACACTGTAAATTGGTTCGCCAGTTGCCAATTGTTGTCCGAAACTTGCAGTCAGATTGGTCATTACTTTGTAATTACCTTTTTCTGCGACATGCAATTACTTTTCAATTATACATTTATTGCCACCATCATCTTCATCAGCGTGGCTTGTTTTATGCTCTTTTTCATTACCTTTGTTTTTGCTTTATGATTACTGCATTCAATTAAATTAATTGCTTTAAAAATTGAGTTTCAGTTTGTTTTCTTCTTCTGCTGCGCCTGTCCGGCAAACTTGTTGAACGCTGAAATTGATCAGCGAGCGACGCTTGACTCAACTCGACGCGAATCGGCCGCTGTTCAACTTTCATTTTGTTTATGGGCACAATTTTAACTATTTATAATAATTACCGTGGCAAATAAACCTACAACAAAAACAATACAAAGAAAATCAGCATAAAAAATTAAAAAAAATGAAGCGCCAACTATAAAAAAAAAACACACTTTATGGCTTGTCATTTTTTTCAGATTTTTTTACTGTTGCGCGTGAGCGGGCAGAAAGTTCAGACAGAAAAGTCAGAGGCTGTGCACAGCTGAACTGACCAAAGCTACCAAATGCCGGCAACAACAACAACGTTGTCGTCTGCTGATCAGCTGTATAAACTGATGCGGGCGCGCCACAAGTCAACGCCTGCCGCCAAGTTGACCCAAAAAAAAAAAGTTTACTGCTTGTATTTAAAGTAGTTAACCACCTGAAATTATTTGTGTAATGCACCAAACTGAAATGTGAGTGAAAGGGCTATTAAAATGTACAAAGGTGCCACACCCAAAATAGTTCATTTGTAATTGTGCGTGGCCTCAACTAGGATGTTAAGGCCAAATTCCGAAAATTTCTATATATTCTAACTATTTGTCTTTGGCTATAACTGGGTTAGTAAGTTGGAAGTAAACATTTCTTTAGTTGGATACAAAATTTTTATCTCAAGAACATTTTTCGTAATCCAACAATTTCTTTTCAGACCAGATTCAAAAATGTAATAAAATATGTTTCTTACTTATTGATTTAAAATTAATAAAGATGTATAAACTATTTCATAATTAAATATAATCTCTCTAATACAAATGTGTTTTGGGTTTACACAATATATTTCTATTTTATCTCAAAATTAATTAATTACATATAATAGGGTTGATGGACATCTTTATTAAATGGATTAAAATGTGACTCAAATTAATTTGTTTAAAAAGTTACTTCACATGACATCAAAAAAGATGGTTACAAATCCACACTAATCTAGATAAGTAATAAACCTCATAATAAACTACAAAAACTAAACCCAAACCTGCTGTAGTCTTACAATAGTTACCCAAGTTGAAGACAAAAAAAAACGAAATAAAACTAAAGTTTTGATGATTTATATTGCTTAGCTTTGGGCTTCGTTATCTCACGGCTATTATAAAGCCCGTTGGAGAGCTTTTTTTTCTCTGCTGTGGTTTTCCACTACACTTGTTCTTTGGATTGCTTTCAACAGACAGATGTATCAGATTTCCAAGCGCTACCCTAACTGTTCCTTTCCCTCTACACACCTTACTTCTGCAGACAACAACTTAGCTGTCAGCGTCTTTTTCTTTTATGATCTGACAGTAATTTTTGTCTTGAATTTTTTATGGTTTATCTAATTGGGAAATTATGTTGCTACCAGTATCTAGAAGATAGAAATGAGTTGATATTTAACCTACAGCCAAAGTACATGCTACAAATTGTGCAACACGATTTTGTGTGCCCTTTTGAACCCCAAGTAAGGTTGGCTAAAATAAAAATAAAACCCAATAATAACTGTTCGATAAACTTGACTGCCAGTCCTTTGGCTACTTTCGCCTCTAAAAAAAAATCGGTTAACTGCCTCTGATTTATGTAGTTGCATATAGTTTGAAAATGCACACGAATAATTTGCTTCGAGTTTTTATATTTTTTTTTTGTCAGTTAATCACATGTTTTCGTTCATAGCCCAAATGCTTGAGGTTGAGGCTTTTGCGGTTTGTTGTTGTAGTTGTTGTTGTCCAGCTTTGCGCTTTAATAACTTCATTGTCAATGCAACGAACGGGTGCACCAAGCAGCAAATGCAACTGCAACTGCAGCAACCATAACAAACGAAACATGTGAGAACGGCTGAAGGCTAAGCAATTGCAAGAGTTAAGATATACCCATTATAATTTAAAACTCAAGAGAATTAAATTATATAATTTAATTAATAATTTAATTATAAATAAATTATATTAGTAAATATTAAAATAATTCAAATTCTATGACAGAGATTGAGAATTTATATTGCAATTTTAAACTTCTGTATCAAATGTCAATAAAAAATGTATTTAGTTTTTAACTTATTTAAAATATGCATTAAAATATTTTCTATTACATTTTATATTCATAAAAATAAGTATAAGAAAATAAGAATATTTTACATAGTATGTAACTTGTATACCGTAACAAGCAAAAATACAGGGTATGCCCAACAAACAGTAGTGAATGTTACCAACAGCAAACAACAACGACAACGAAAACAAAAAGTGCAACAGCGCTTGACTTCTTTTCTAAACGCTTATTGTGCATGCTCAGCCTGCGGCCGGATTGGTGGACCTGATCTAGATGCGGATACGTCGACCACTGGCGTCCAACACAGTAGTCATAGCGATGATATCGTGATCGTGAGCGTCATCGCCTGCCAGATTTATGGAGCGAGGCCACAAGGAAGCGACTTTCAGCTGAGTTTATAGACTGGGGCTATTAGGAAAAAAAGAGAGTAAAGCGGGGGGGAGTTTCGGGCAGTTTGCTGCTAGTAGCCAAGACGATTTCACAAATCAGAAACGCAATAAAAAATGTCTTCATTGAGATCATCATCCGCCTGCCTGGCTGGCTGGTTGGTTCGTTGCTTGGCGCTGATCTTTAGCTACAGGTTTTATGATCGCATTGCCATTGCGATTGATGGTGGGTAGTCTTTATGTGACCGCCAGATCAGACATCGGGCCACAAAGCTGACTTTGCCTTATTTAGTTCTTAGCCGTATTTTTGTTATTTTATTCTCTCTCTTTTTTTTGAGTTTAGTATTTATGGGTGCATGACTCCAAGTCGGCGTCGTCATCGTCATCATTACACCCGCACAAGTGGACTCTCAACTGCTCCAACAGATTTTTTATTTTCGCAAACTATGATTAGATTAGATCAGAGACAAGACAAGAAAAAAGACAGATAGAGAGAGAGAGAGAGAGGAGAACTGACGCTTGAACTTTGCCCCTGTTAGCAATCATTTATCAGACTATTTTTTTCCTCACTGCAGATGAAGATAATAGGCAATGAAATTTCTTGGAAGTTTCCTTCTGCTTTTAGCTCGAATTCTGTATATAATTAATCATTGAATTGAATAACTCACTGATTTATGTGCAGCAGTCAACAACAATTGCTAAAATAAGGAAACCTTTCAAATAAAACAATTTGATTCTTACTCAGCATGCAATTTAACTAAATGAGACAGAACTTTCACACAGACACGACTCGCGTATGCAGAAAAGCTTTCAATTGCAACAGCTTTGCATGCTGTCCATACGCATTGCCAAAAGCTCACCAATACACAAGCAAAACAACATAGCCTGCATTGTTTAATCTGTTACACAAAAAAAGGGAACCTAAAAAGCGCTGGCCCTAATCAGGGTGTGTCACTTCTAATGCCATTGGAAGCACTGCCAAATCCGTGTAATGCCGCCTGACAAAAAACTCATGACCGCAGCATAAACCAACCCCGCCCAGAGAACATTTACAAATTAGAAAAAATAAAAACAAAAAAAAGAACCACAAAAAAATTACACAGCAAAATTTCGAAATTTACATTGAATTGATTTAATTTATGCGCCGAACTGAACTGAAATGAACTGAACTGAACTGAAGGCAGCGAGTTGATTAGAAACGGGGTGCACGCCCCCCCACAAACATAATAAAGGCCCCCCGCGGGTGTTAGGAGCGCGCCCTGATGCGAGATTTGATATTACAGTGTTCACCCGATAATTATAACTATTTGTTCTCGAGCAGAGTTCAAACTATCAAAATGTTATTACACAAACATATTTGGTGTTATGTAGATATTTTTCTTAACCAAAAGAATAGGTTAATTAAATTACTACATTTTAGTAGACCTTAAAAGTAATTTATTATTTTTCATTTTACCATACTACATATAACTACATATATTAAATAAATTTAGTATTTTTAGGGCCTGGTAAACTACGCAGTAAAAAAGAAGGAAATATACGTTTTATTTAAACGCATTCGATGCTGTATTTTTTTATAGTTCCAATATCGAGCGTTTACTGTATTACAAAAGTTTCAAACTATTTCAAACAGTTCCAAAACTTTACCAATTGCCAGCTGCTTGCAATGCGATGAATCAGCATTTGGTCTTGTTGTTGCTGTTGTAACTTTTACAGGCCCAGAGAAATATATACAACGAAAATAAAGAAAATGTAAAGCTACATGGGACCATTTGTCTTTGGTTGGCATATCACAAAAATAGATACATTCCCACGCCCACGTGTCTATTTCTAGGTCTACTCTCGATTGTATTGTGGGTTATTATTATTATTGTTATTGTTATTATGCCTTCATGGCATTGCTTTGTGTTTTTCTGTTTAGTTTTTTTTTTCACTATTTCACAGATTGTGCAATTTGGCGCGTTTCCACTTTTGCTTCCTTTTTTGCTTCTTACTTTTCTTTTCTTATCTGGCAGCTCTCGATTTTGGGCACATACTCATGGCTAATACAAGCCCCATTTGCTCGGGGAGGGGGACATGGCGGTACTTTCCATTGCAATTTGCTGCTTTGTGGCATTAATTTGTGTTATTTTAGGCTGCTCTCTTTTTGTAATTGCTGCCACTTACCGTTGTTCCAATTCCGCGCATTCCCCTCGCCAAAATTTTCGAGCGCCGTTAGTTTCAATTGTTTTAGCTGTTGTTGTTTCTTCTTCCGCAACACAAATTGGCGCTCGCTTTTGCTCAGCCACTCGTCAATATGGATTATACCCAGCAGGAGTTGGTTAGCAGGGTATATTATTGATTCCTAAACATTTATTCTATGGGATCTCTGAATAATTTTCCGTTACCTCTAATGGGTATTTTTTAGTCAAGCACACCCGCTCAGATCTATGTGAACACTGTGTATAGATATTTATATTCGTATTTTCTTTTTATACATTTTCATTTTTCCGCAACACTAAAAATAACCGCATACAAACGCCAATTCACATACACGCCTACATTTTATTGTGTATATAAAGTGTAAAATTTATAAACTTTGCAAATTTTGCGCTGGGCAAATATCATCACCACCTGCTGTGAAAATGGCACAGTGGTGCGAGATTGAATTAAAAGTATATATTCATTTAATTTGTTACTAAATCTATATAAAATAAAATATATCAAACAACTTTGCGAAAGTAAAAATAATAATACAATATATTTATAAATAAAACAAAAAAAAAAAAAAAACAAATAAAAAATCTTTTTAAAAGCTATGATTCACAACTGTATGAAACAATTGTAAATATTTATAACGAATTTGAAACGGTAATTCCCAAAAACTTCACCATAGCTTGGGCTACTGTGCGACGGCGTCAACGACTCACGAAGCGGTTGCTGCCCTCCGCTTTCCCCCTTAATCTCGCACACCTCACCATTAAATGCTCGCCGAAGAGTGCTAAAATTAAATATTCAAATTTGTTGCTTTAACATTTGGTTGCGCTCCGCCGCTTAGCTGCCTCTCAAAGCAAGCGGTACACATAAACTTTGGCAATAATAAAATACACCTAAATATAAATATTAAATGAATTAATAATCAATACATTTTCTGCTTTTATGCCGAAATATTGACTGGTCAAAAAAAGCCGGTTAGTACGTATTTTAGCTAATAGTAAATTTCCGTTGAAATCAAATGAATCACAATTTCATTGGTATCTATGCAGAAAAAGGGGGTAAACCAGTAGAAATAAAAAAAGCACAACTACATTTGCTGATCTCTTGGCGTCACCAAGCTTTCGTTTATCGCATGCGCTTGGAGCGACTGATAAGCAACTTACACGTCGGACACACAGACAGACACCAACACACTCACGTGTGATAAAAGTGCTACAAATTTTGCAAGAATTCGCGTAATAGCTTCCGGTTCGGCCAGGTACACACCAACAACATCGACAAGAACAGAAAACTACAATGAGAACAAACAGCGTGGACAACGCATCGGCTCTCTTAGTGCTCTCACTCTCTCTCCAATCAGTGTTGTCAGAATTTCAAAGATAAAATTAGCAACACGAAACAATGCTAGAAAAGGCTAAAATTACAATATCAAAAAAATAAAAAGATTTCGAAAACAATATTTTTTTAATGCTTAATAATAAAAGTGATTTCAAAATTAATATTATTATATTACTAAATAGAATTTTACTTAGGTATTAGTATATATTATTATATAATAATATAATATAAAAATAATTAATTGTTGTATATTTTTGTTATTGTTTTTTTTACCAAATGGAATTTATAAATATATATGATATCAAGTTTATATACATATGCATAGAATTTGAAATGTGAGTTTTCTAAACAAAATTATAAACAATTTCATATTAAGTTTTTTAAAAAGCTAGTTTTAGCTAAAGAATAAAGCCAATATGTCAGCACTGTTGGCAACACCGACGCGCGTCTCGTTGCGTCCGCTGCTTGCGTTCAGTTCTATACGATTCATTGCCGCGTACGTGCGCGTTTTCAGCAGTGCTTTGATTTTCCACTTGGATTTTGTTGTTGTGTTGTTTGTGATTTGAATTGAATTCATATTTGTTTATAATGTTTGTGCAACCTACAGCAACAATAATAGCTATAATAAATACAACTACGACAACAATAACGACGATTGCAACACACGTTTTCGCTGGCTAATGCAGAAGTGTGAGTTGTCCGCTGGGTCTTCACCTTCCCCTCTCTCTCTCGCTCTCTTAGACTACGCTCAGCTGCTGTGACTGTGACTGCGATTGCTGTTGCTTGCGTGACTTTCCTTAGGCGCCCACCAATACATGTTAACATTTAGTATATAACTGAGTGTAAATGCGCAACGTTTTCTTATCTCGCATTTTGCTTTGCCTATCAGTTTTCATTGCGTGCGTGTGTGTGTGTGTGCTTGTATTGATATTGCATTTGCACAAGAAGTAGGTTATGGCAAAATGAGCAACAGAAACAACAAACAGACAGCAAAAACAACAACAACAAGAAAGAGACGTAGAAAATCAATCAGCAAAAGTGGCTCAGCACGCAGCTCATGTAATTAACACGCAACCAACTGTTGCCTGCTCGCCTTCGCTTCTCTTCCGCTTCTTCTTCGCTGATTGCGTCTTGTCATGTCTACTGCTTTGATTTTGTTGTTGTTGTAGTTGTTGTTTTTTATCAATGCAACCGCGACACAATTACGCTTTAATTGAGTGCGTACGAGCAGCAACATCAGTTTATAAACAAACATGTTGCAGCAAACCAAATGGAAAGTGTGAAAACAAAATTACCTCTTGTTTCGTGTTTCGTCTATGCGGTATAAATGTAGCGATTGATGCTGTTGCCGATGGCGGTGATGTAATTTGCATAAACAACACCACCAACCAGCAACAACTCTGCAGCAAAACCACAGCATCAGCAGCAGCTGGCAACCACATACTACATAATTTTTGGAGCGGTTTTCAGGTTTGATGCTCACCATTGCGTAGGCAGCGCAAGCGCAATCAATTTTTGTTGTTAAACACACACACTACCCCAACCGATGGAGTAGCCCTAACAACTATCTGTTGCCATTTGTAGAGATTACAAATCTGAATAAAGTCTATGAGTCAATTTTGATAAGCTAAATAGTTCATCGTACCACAGAATTGGATTTCAAAAAAGTATTTTCTTTTTATAACAATAAATAACTTCATTGTCGTATTCGGTAGCAAAAACGATAAATAAAAGGAACCAATATTTTTATCGATATTGAAATCTTTGTTAAGCATTGGCTAACTTTAAGAAAAAAGAGTATTGATTAAAACTGGAATAAATGCTTGTGAATTTCACTCAAAGTTTACGTGATCGATAACTTTAACGAAAACTGTATTGGCAATTCCTATAACTATACTAATAATCGAAACTTTTTTACTCAGAAAAAAAAATGTTGCTTTTTAGTTATAAAATTTGAACTAATGTGCAATAATCAATAATTAAGATCACACTTTGTGCAAGTGCCTAACTTTAAATTCTAATTAAATTAGTTGTTTAATTTATATTATATATTATGCAAATTGTATCTGGAACAGTTTCTTTAAAGGGTATTCAGATATTGATGTTATTTTGCGTGCCTTTAGCCACTTTGCAATGTTATTTTTATCGGCTAAGCAGTGAGCCATCGAATAATAAACAATCAAATGCCTTAAATGTTGCCCCGCCCACTCAGTGGGGCGGAATTAGTACAACAACAGCAACCAGAAATTATCGCAAGTGTCGACTGATGAGATAGTCGTTACGATTTGCTGATGCTGATTCTGTCTCGATTTGAGTCAGCAGCAGCAGCAACTGTGAAATCCAAGTCACCAGCGGCAGGTCTTCTCAGACGTCAGCGCCCGTTGGAGGCCCCGCCCCTTCGCCCCTCTCAACAAACGACCGGCGAGACGAGTGTGTCATGCGGCCTGGTCTGGTCTGGCTAAGCACCAACAGCACCAACAGCAGCAGCAACAACAAACAGTTGAAAGTCAAACGACGTCGTCGTCATTTGCTGCTTTTAGACAATAACACAGGTTCCTACACCTACGACCTAGAATTTGCCGAATATGTCCATAGGTATATAGCCAGTATATACATATATAATACATGTACCCGCATATAAAAATTGTTATATAAACGCCTGCTACTATGCCTATATATACATATTTATTTATCTATATATAAGCGGCAGCAATATGTTTTTATAGCATTTGAGAAATTCACATATGCGCTTTTAACATATTGCAGCAAATTTTAGTTTGTTGTGACATTTTATATTAAAAAAAAAAACATTGTAAAGCCGGCTGACCTTGAACAATTGTATATAAATAAAAATCGATATATTATTTAAAAACAAAATTGTAAAAGGTTTTGTAGTTTACGTGGCGCCGCTTTTCAACTCCCTCTATTGCACCCTTGTCTCGCTTTAAACCCGCGACCTTTTGGTTTTCGAGTCGGGCGCTTTGTGCTCGACGCCATCGCCGAAAGCTGTCGTTGGCTGTCGAAACTCATGCTGTTGTATTCGGGCGTGGGGCCATCTCTTTTATGCTAAATCACAGCATGCGCAGTGCGTCGTTGGCCGTTTGAAATGGGCCAAGTTTGGCAAGCCGGGCAAGTTGGTTCCATGGTGTAATGGTTAGCACTCTGGACTCTGAATCCAGCGATCCGAGTTCAAATCTCGGTGGAACCTGGCTTGTAATTTATTATTTTTTTCACTTTTTTTATTTTTTTCTCATTTTATTGTGAAAGAGTTTACAATAAAATATAAAATTAACTGTACATTCTGACGCAGTAGCTTTAATATTTTATAATCTCGTAATGATTCAGTGTTTGTTCTGAGCACTTATAATATTACGAAACTGGAAATGAAAACTGCTTTTGCAATTTCTTATGAAACTGACTTAAAATATATGTATATAAACATATATTATATCCAGATAGATGGCTGGGCATACTCATTATTTAGATGAATAAATATCAGTACTTAGAAACTAGATTGCTTTATGGGGTGTCCTTTATGTAGCACAAAAGTATGCTATGCTAAATTTGGGAGCTTACAAATATTTGAGTGTTCAGTTATATTTTTGTTTTTACCGAAACATCGATATATCAAAACAATTTTTTATTCCGATGAAAAAATCGATGTTAATTTCAAATTTAATCATTTCATACACTTATTAATTTCTTATTTTTTTTATCAATTTTTTTTTAAATAATAATAAAATAAAAATAAAAAGGATTACAAATTATATTAATTGTTTGCATAAATATGTAAACATTTCAATATAACCATTATGTTGGGAATTATATTAGTAACGTTAACTAATTTAGTTATCCGATAACAAATTTTTTAGCTATTAATAATAATAATTACCACAAAAAAAGGGCAAAAAAGTTGTTGGGCGCAAATTTGTTTAATTTGTTTTTAATTAACAGTAATGTACAATTAAAATATGTTTTCAAATCAAAACGATATATTTTATCTATTTCTGTTACTCATGCCATAACATTATGCAATATTATATATCTGTATTTAACAAATTTAAATAGAATTAATTGTAGATTAAAAGTTCTCCTACTTATGCAGTTTGTTTTGTGAGAATGATGAGCCAAATGCGTCTATCTTCATAGACAAAAATAGGCAGAGATAGATATAGCTTTATGTATGTATATGTCACATGGATTAAGTTGGGCAATTTGCTGTCGTAAATGCGTGGAATTTATTAAATTCAATAAATTTTTAGAGACACGCACACGCATCTAAAATGTAGCCATAAATTAGATCAAAAATTGAGCAAAAAAAAAAAAACAACAACCAAAAAAATTGCCAACTAAATTATTTAAGAGCAAAATAAACGCACACACACACAAACATACTCACATACAAGTTAAACTTGTGATTGAATAAACGCCCATAAGAACTCGGTAAAGAAACCCACACAAATAAAAAAGCTGCCAAAGCTTGGCCCAACAACTCAGTCAAGTGTCGGTCAGTCACATAATGTTTGTCATTTAGCTTGAGGGGAGCAAATTTGTAGCGCACTTTCGTTGGCAACATGTGGCAACAACACTAACAACAATTGACACAGATTAGCGCACAGCAGCAACAACTACAAAGTCAAATGCATTGGCTTTGTAATTTTATTTGATAAAAAATAGAGAGAAAAAATTGTGTCAAGAGCTGCATGACATCCAACAGCAACAACAACAATACAAATTAAATAAAATTAGCGACTCTTGCACGAAAATGTGTGTGAAAACAATGGGGCAAAGATGAGCGCCAAAAGCCAAAGCCCACAATAAAGTAAAAAAAAATAACAAAATTAGACACGCGTGAAACGACTGCGACGCCAGCAGCGCAGCCACCGTCTGTGCCGGCTGAGCGCCCTACACATGCGCGCTGCCGTTGCGCGCAGTCTGCGTCGCCGTTTTCCTTGCCTATGCCGTGAGCTTTTCGTGCATGTGTGTGTGTGTGGGCGAACGTGGCGCATAATGAGAATGAGGTTTTCGTACGACATTGAACTCGAAATGTGGGACTGAAGAATAGCGAACAAAAAAATGAAACAAGAAAACGAAATTAAAGCAAATATCGTGTGCTGGCTGTGCTTTTTTAACCGTTGTGTACATGTTTATAACTCTTTTTTTTGTTATTTGTAGTCATTTTGTATTTGTTGTTTGTGGCTCCGATTGTTCACCGAGCCTGCCCTACGGCCAGTAGGCATTGCCTTGCTTTTCAACAATATTAAAAACGACAACAATATAAGCAGTAAAAAAAAAACAAAAGAGTAAAATAATTAACTTTATTTCTTGCCAAATGCTGCCTGTTAAACGGTACTTTAAGTTTCATTCTTTTTCTTTTGTTTTGTTAATATTTTATTACTTAACTAATTTCACATTATGTTTATTGTTTTTGCAGTTGCGCTTGAGAAGTTAGTTGAACGAAAAGCGATTGTATTGCAATTGAGATTAGAAGCAGCAACAAATAATAACTTGTAATTAACATTAAACAAAGCCACACACACATTGATACACACACATCAACAAAATGGTGGACTATTACAAAGTATTGGATGTGGCACGCACCGCCACCGACGGCGAAGTGAAAAAGGCGTAAGTATTGAAAAGGAGTTGGCGCTCTCTTAATTACTGCAATTTAATGCTTTTGTAGAAAGCGTCGTGGAATGCGAAAAGCTCTTTTTTGCGCAATTAAGAGAGCGCTTCTCTATTCCTCTTTGTTTGCGCTCTATTAAATTCGGTTTGTTTTCTTTTGTTGCACGCAGCTATCGAAAATTGGCGCTCAAATGGCATCCAGACAAGAATCCCGACAATTTGGAAGAGGCAAACAAACGTTTTCGCGAGCTGTCCGAGGCCTACGAGGTGCTGTCCGATGGTAAGTGCTCAATGCCCACAGGGTTGCCCATTCGTTTTTGGGAAGGTTTCTGTTTGTTTTTTTTTTCTGGTAGTTTAGGGCACATTTGAAACTCTCTGTTGTTGTTGTATTTAGCTCGTAAGCGACGCATCTACGATGC
This sequence comes from Drosophila micromelanica, assembly GCA_004143825.1. Classification (NCBI taxonomy): domain Eukaryota; kingdom Metazoa; phylum Arthropoda; class Insecta; order Diptera; family Drosophilidae; genus Drosophila; species Drosophila micromelanica. The sequence goes on from SCDY01000329.1 coordinate 27,134, forward strand.
GCGCTCCACGCTGCACAAAACATCGGCGAGCAGCAACAGCAGCTCCACAAATGGCTACTATTCCCGTTATCGCAGCGGCGGCAGCGGGAGCGGCACATCATCCTCGAGTCGTGACTATGACTATGATTATTATCCCAGCTATGGGAGCAGTGGGGCTGCCGGCAAGCGAGGCAATCGCTATCAGGCGTTTACCTTCCGCAACTTGTTCGAGGGCACACCGTTTCACAAACTCTTTGGTAAACGAGTCGCGCGAGACACATGCATATATTTTGCTTTTTGTTATTTTCTTACTTTTGTTAATTTTTATTTTGAGGTTAAGCCATTGCTATCGTTAAATTTCGTTGGTTTTTTTTATATATATATATTTTTAATGCCCTGTATGCATTTAAGTTCAACATCAACAGCCATATTCGTCTGTCTGTCTGCTCGACTGTCTACATGACAACAACGAAATTGCCATTTTGTTTGGATAAACTCAAAACCGATAACTATCGATTTTTAGCTTATGCTAACGTATTTCACAAATATTGAAGCTATATTTCAAAAATGTTGATAATTAGTTCCCTTATACCATACATAGACTTAGTTTGGTTATCGATACTTAACGTTTTATCGAGATTGATAGTTATCGATTTTTAGCTCATGTTTTTTAAGCAATTCTGGGAGATATCTACAGCTAGATGTCGCAAATTTGGTATGTTTTTTTTTCAGGTCTACACAGCGCAAGAATTTATTACTATTATGATTAGATTACCCATTTGCCATAAAATTGAGGTGAGGCAAACTTTTTAAAGCGTTTAAGCATTCATTAGGAATATATTATTCAAAAATACAAGAAAAAGCCGCTGTGAGTTTTGGTCTAAAAGTGAGTATGCGAGCTCGCATCTGGATACAGGGTATCACCTAGTCGGGCGCTCTCGACTAGATCACTCATTTTTTTGTTGGTTTTTTCTTTTGAATTTGCTATTTGTTGAACTGACAACAGCCTTGAGACGCACGTTGTTTCTGTTCGTTTGATTTTTGCAAAAGCGCGCAACTAAAATTACCTCCCACCAGCCACATTTTCAATATCATCATTAATATGATCATCATCATCATTAGCAGCAGCAGCATCATCAGCTAGTTCATAATGACCAATGTTTAGGCCTTGTCTAATGCTAAGCTAGCGTGTGTTTTTTACTACCAAAAACCCAATATGAAGTTCACTTTAACAATTTAACGCTGTTTTCCATTGCAGAGAAGAAACGCCGCATCTACGATGAGTACGGCAAGGATGGCCTAGGTGATCGGGCCCAGAGCCGCACACATGCCCGTCATCATTACAACACCCACGACTTTGATGACTTTGACATTATGGGCGGCTTTCCGTTCGTGTTCCGACCGCCTGAGGAGGTGTTCCGTGAATTCTTTGGCGTCAATTCGCCCTTCGCCGACTTCTTCAGAGGTAAACGTTCTCATTGGCAATATTGTTCTTTTAAAAACAAATTCGAACCTCTTTCAGATGCCAATGGCTATTCACAGTCGAATGGGGCTACCAGCAGCAGTCGACGCCATGCCGGACACACGGCTCACGGCAGCGTCGGCGGCGCTGCTCGCCATCATCATCACCATCAGCACAAATTGGCGAGCCCGTTCGGTGCGCCCATGCTCAACTATTCAATGATGGACTTCTTCATGCCCACCAGCGGTTTCACCTCCTTCACTGCCAGCAACAGTGTCGCCGGCGGTGGCGGCCATCACACCAACGGTGCCATCAAGCGCACCTCCACCTCAACGGTATTTGTCAATGGCAAGAAATTGATGACCAAACGGTAAGTGAGAGAATTTCAAGTGCTTTCAACTGTTCTATTCTTGAAATTCGAGTATTGGAAATTTAAAATCCTTAAACGACATTAATAATTATAAAAGCTTTTTATCCATAATTTTTATTAAATTTATAATTTTCGATCTGAGAAAAATATTTTAGTATTTTTTATATTCTTTTCGTAATCTCTTGAAAACGTAATTTAACAATTTCTTGTAATTTTAATTTAAACAAACCCAATTTTTAAATTTTTGTCATTTTTCTCTGCAGTGTCGTCGAAAATGGCAAGGAAACTGTCTTTTCATATGAAAATGATGTCCTTAAATCAAAGACTGTGAATGGAGTATCCCAAAAGCTCTCTTCAATAGCGAATTAATTAAACAATTTATTCAATGGGAATCAACACAAGATGAAAAACAAACTTATTTAAAAAAAAGAGAAAAACAAGTAAAAGTTATATATAAAAAAAAAAAACAAAACAGGAACATCAACAATTCAATACGAACGAGATAGCAGCGGCGCGGACATAACAATATAACAGTAACAAAGAAAAAGTCATAAATTTAAAAAGAAAGAACAAGAGGAAGCTGATTAATGCAAAATGAACGCTTTCTCAACACTTCGTTGATACATATGCTTAAAGGAAATTGTTCTACATTAGAATTTAGTTATGTTTTAATGCAACCGTTTACTTATTGGCAAGGAGAAGAAGAAGCAACAAAAACAGGCAACATCAACGGCAACAACAACAACAACACCATCAGCAAGAGGGCCAAAGACAGCAGGAAAAACATCAGGCAAAATGGCAGTTGAATTAAATTACTTGTAGGGCTTATAATTATTTGAGTGCGATTTTATTCGAAATTCTGAACATAAAGACAACCAATTTATTGTCAACAGTTTCGAACGACAGGCATGACATATATAAAAATATACTACAGCCACAACGCAATTAAAATGTCAATGGTTAGATTAGTAGATATGTTTTCTTTTAAGGCGGTCTCTGTTTAATGCTGTCTGTTAACTGTTTTCATGTAGCTATCTACCATTAGTCAATTAAGTTGCCGCAATACTTACTAAAAGAACCAACAAAACAAACAGCAACCCGCAGAAATTTAGCAGCAGCAGCAGTAAAATGTGTTTGTGTTGCTTTTTTTGTACATTATAGAAATGCATAAAATAAATCTTAAAAATAAAACAAAATTATATATACCTACATATAAATATAAATATATACATATAGTTATAATATTAAATTAATGCAAACATACATTTCTGACATTGAATGTTTATATTTAATAATAATTTAAACTTTTCTTTCATAGTCTGTAGTCGTTTTTTAAATGCTTAAGCTTAAGATTATTCTCACATAACCTATAAAACAAGAGAACAAACAAATTATAAACAACAACACAACGCATTGAACAGAATGATAAACACACACACACATGCATACAATACAAATCAAAGCAAAACAAAACCAACTAATCATAATCGCACACAATTTAATACTGTGTTTTTAGTAAATCATTCTCAGCTAAAACAAAAATAAATTGGAAAAAATTCAACAAGGCAAAAAAACATTAAATATAAAAACAAATGCGATCAATGAAGCTATAAATTGTTGTTTTATTTAAAATGTTTGAAATTTTTGAAAGGTGCGCGCTCAGAGCGATTGCAACAGTGTTGCCACCTTGCAGCACGGTCGATAAATTACGCCTGGTCGATAGCATCTCAGCTGGCGATCTCGATAGCTTGGGAATTGCTCGCTAGTGTGCAACACTGCACATTTTATAAATTACGCTGATAATTTTGTTTTACTGATTAAGTTTATTTTTACACTTTAAACGGTATTACAAAACATTGCATAGTCTCTAAATGGCAGCATAATGATACGTGATGATCAAATGAAATGGTACCACGGCCGCTTATCACGCGAGGCCGCCGAAGATTTGCTCAAACAAGGTGCGTAGAAGAAAATTGAAGAAAAGTGGGAGACTCGCCCAAAAGTGTGCGACAAAATGCGTTTAAATGCAATTGTTTGGTTTATTAATTATGCATTGCTGCAGGTTACGAGGATGGCACATTTCTAGTGCGCGAGAGCAGCACAGCTCCAGGCGATTTTGTGCTGAGCGTGTTTTGTCAGGTAAATGACGCACAACACAACAACAACATCAACAAGTTGTGTATGCGCGCCTGTGTGTGTGTGTGTGTGTGTGTGTGTGTGTGTGTGTGTGTGTGTGTGTGTGTGTGTGTAACATATTGCATTTTTTGTAGGGCGAGGTCTGCCACTATCAGATTCGACGTCACGGCGAGGACGCCTTCTTCTCCATTGACGACAAGAGCCAGACGAAAATACTGCATGGCCTGGAGACGCTGGTCGTCTTCTATCAGCGAGAGCCGCATGGATTGGTCACCAAGCTGGCGACGCCGCTGATGGGCGACACGCCGCCGCACAACACACGCAGCCAGGGCGTGACCAATCTGCTGCATCGGGCCACCAGCAAGAACGAGAGCGTTGTTGTCTTTGAGCTGCTCAAGTGCGGCAATCGCAACTTCGATGCCAAGAATCAGGATGGCCAGACGGCGCTCCATTTGGCCGCTCTGAATTGCAACGAGGATATACTCAAGCTGCTGCTGGATGCGCACGTGCAGGTGAACAACTCCGATTCGTTTGGCTGGCAGCCGTTGCATGTGAGTGAATAATTGGCTTCTGCTGGTCATCCCACTGATCCTTTTGTTCCTTCCTTTTAGTACGCCTGTCGTCAGAAACCAGCCAGTTTTATACGCACTCTAATTGCCGCCCAGGCGAACGTCGAGGGACGCAACATTGAGAACGGCTATGTGCCGCTGCACGTGGCGGCCAAGCATGGCAACCTGGAGGCGGTGCAGGAGCTGCTGGCGGCACACGCGCCACTTCTGCCCCGCACCAGCTCCGGCGAGTTTCCCTTCGATCTGGCCAAGGAGGCGAATCAAACGGCCGTCGAGCATTTTCTGCTCAACTACAAGCTGCCGCCGGCCGGCACCAGTCGCGAGAACTGGTACCATGGCACCTTGACGCGCGACGAGGCCGTCTCCATACTCAAACAGTTTGCCCTGCAGCTGCAACGCAAGCAGCTGGAAATGGGTCAGCCGGTGGATACATCCGGCTGCTTTCTGGTGCGCTACTCCGCGTCGCGGGCAGCGGCGGGCTATGTGCTGACGCTGCTCAGCGACCAGGTGGCCAAAAACTTTCTCATCTCACAAGCGGATCTCTATGGGAACGGCAACAAGCTGACCCCGGGCGGGGTAAGAAGCAGAGTTCTTTACCACTAATAGTTCCTATGGCATTAACTATATTTATATATTTTTTGTAGTCGAAATTCCTGTACATTGACGACGGCCCGTATTGGCCCAGTTTGGAGCACTTGGTGGCGCATTTCATGCGCTTCTCGTACGGCCTGCCGTCGAGCCTGAAGTATCCAGTGCCGCCACAGCCCAAACCGGAGGTGCCCTCGTTTGACACCATACCGCGTGTGTCGTACAGGCAGCGCGAGAATCACAGCGCGCCCAATACGCCGCTCAGCGCGCATCCGAGCAGCTCGGCGCACCAGACGCACGTGCCCGCACTGACAATTGCCAAGAAGAAGCAGAAGGAGAACAGCAGCTCCATGTTCAACACGCTGCGCATAACCAGCCCGAAGAAGAGCCTCTTCGATATGAACAGCCTGCGGAAGAGCAAAGCGAAGAACAAACGCAGCGATTCCGAGAGCAGCGTCAGCCTTGTGGCCGCCGCCCGGGCCAACGAGGAGCTGCAGGCGGCTGCGCCCATGCTCAAGAATCTGTCCTTCTCCACGGACTTTAGCAACTTCAATGTGGACGCCGGCGAGGTGTACAATGTGCCGCAGAACAATACGCCCATTGAGCTGCCGCCAATTGCCAATAAGACTGAGGCCGAGGTGGAGTATTTCACCAAGAGCGATGTGGCCATTGAGCGGGAACGTGCCGCTGCACTCACAGCCAACGGCTATCTGCCCACCATCGATGTGCACATGCTGATGGATCAGCCGCTCAAGCAGCTGCCCGATGCCGCCGGCAAGCAGATGTCCCGTCTCGACTCCCTCATATCCACCGGCTCCACGGAGAGCGAAATGGCGGGCTATTTGCAGCGCAAGTGCTCGGGCGGAACGATCGGACCCAACAGCGTCGAGCTGGAGGCGGCCAAGCAACGTTTCGTCATACGGCGCGATCAGCTGGAACTGGACAGCGAGATTGGCGCCGGCGAGTTTGGTTCCGTGTACAGGGGCTGGCTGCAGCGGCCGGGCGAGCAACGCTTGGAGGTGGCCATCAAGACACTGCGCGACGCGGAGCAGCAGACCATCAACAAGCAGGAGTTTCTGCGCGAGGCATCCGTCATGATGCGGCTGGAGCACAAGTGCATTGTGCGTCTGATTGGCATCTCCAAGGGGGATATGCTGATGATGGTGCAGGAACTGGCGCCACTCGGCTCCATGCTACAGTATATACTCGATCACAGTGACGAGCTGAAGGTCAACTACGAGCTCAAGCTGTGGGCATCGCAAATAGCCTGCGGTAAGCGCCCTAAAACCATATTAATGACGCAGTTGCTCCATTTAGTAATGCATTCCCTCACCCTACAGGCATGCACTATTTGGAGACGCAGCATTTTGTGCACCGCGATTTGGCCGCACGCAACATTCTGCTCACCTCCAGGCAGCAGGCCAAGATCAGCGATTTCGGCATGTCGCGTTCGCTGAGCGCCGGCAGCGATGAGTACCATTTCACCCAAGGCGGACGCTGGCCCATTCGCTGGTATGCGCCGGAGAGCTTCAACAATGGCATCTTCTCGCATGCCAGCGACGTTTGGTCCTTCGGCGTCACGCTGTGGGAGATGTTCGCGCTGGGTGCACCGCCATACGGTGATATACCCAATGTGGATGCCATTAAGCTGGTGGACAGTGGGAAGCGCTTGCCGCAGCCGAGTGTGTGTCCCGCCTACATCTACGCGGTAATGCTGAGCTGCTGGAGCTACCATCCCAAGGAGCGGCCCACCTTTGCCTATCTCATGGAGTTCTTTAGCCGCGATCCTGAATATCAGAATCTACCCGAGCTGGTGCACTCGGTGCATATCTAGAGAAACCACTCCTCCAATTCCTTATGCGTGCAATTTCTTTTTACACCTACTCCATGTATTCATTGTTGGCCTGGTTAATTCCAAATATCTGACGTATTATTGTTTTTCTCGTATATTTAGCCTGTCTCTCTCCAAGCCAGGCTTACATCCAACGAACCTCGTCTATATATCTGTATATGTATATATATGCATATTTTTATATCGATGTGAAAATTCTGTGTCAAATAGCGAACAAGTGCCTTACAATTTATTATTATATATTGTATATTATGACAAAAGATGTCCAATAAACTGTTGTATACAAAAATATATAAAATTTTACAGATCGATGCGGTTGCAGGTCCTTCGAATATCTGCAAGGATATGGCCGAAATATAGCTATTTTTTAAAAAGTATTTTAATTTTTTAGCCAGAACTCTATATTGCCGTTCAAGGATTTCTAAGATTGATTAATGTTTTTTTCACCAATTTTATTTATTTTGGGCTCAGAATGGAATTGTAGATGGTAACTTTGCTGTACAATGACATCTTATTTCCCAGAGCCAGTAAACACGTAATCTTTCCGAGCTCTTGTGAGAGCTCTTGTGCGTGAGGAGCCCAGCATCGTAATTCCACTGTCCAAAAATGTTCATGTAGCAAAGGTTACATTTGCTGATGTAAACGTCTATATCAAGACCTCAAATTGAGTATTGTACCAATTTTGTTGTAATATGAAATATTTTTGCATGCTTAAAAGTATGCAATAGATATCAAATTTAAGATGATCACACAAGTAGGCAACGCTTTTAAATTTGCAGTTACTTTGTGGATTTTAATGGTTATGCTCAAAAGTATGCAGCGAAAAATACATTTTATCTAACGCATTTATTGCAAATCTGATATAAATTGTATAGAAAATATATAGAAAATGTTAATGCTCTTACTTGCTATATTAGTTCAGTTGTATAGATCAGATATATCATATAATGTAACTACATAAAAAGGCTATAACAGAGACAACATTTGAATTGAATCCGCTAGCAAAACAAAACTCAAATCGAACCGTTCATCGCCTGCTTCACATTGGAGGTGGAGACCATCTTGAGGGCGTCCAGGATGCCATTCAGATTTTGCTCATTGTAGGCCTGGCCCTGAAGTGGAGTGACCACTGGCACCAACTGTTCGGTCTGCGGCAACTGTATGCCTATCTTCGTCATCAGGCCCTGCAAGAATAAATAATAAATTCAGTTCAAATGGAATAAAGTTTTAAAGTGAAACTTACAGCTTCCACTTCGACATTCAGCTTGAGTTTCATGCCATTCTCATCGCCCTTTAGTTCGAGCTCCTTTTCCACCGTAAATTTGGGCGTCTTGCCAATGACCCAGTCCCAGGAGCTATAGTTTTCGCGCAGCTCATTAATGCCCGGGAACCACTTCTCCGTGGGATTGATCAACTGAAAGCCACGTTGATTCATGGTCTGCGTGCTGCCGCCATCCTCCAACGATGTGGCCGCGGTGCGCAAATACTCATAGCCCACGGCGGAGAGCAGCTGCGGCACATTCACATTCCGATTAACGTCCACCAGATTGCGAATGGGCGATGGCACCGAGGCGGTGGCACGGCTTATATAATTGGCCGGCTCCTTGACCAGGGATTCGCCCAGATGCAGCTTATTGGCGCTGGCCAAAATGGTGCAGTGGTGATAGGCATTGGGGTGACCTAGCTTGGCGGCTGTACCCGAGATCTGAAGTGCGAAATGGCAAATGAGATTAAAATAGCAGATGCAAAAATAAGACAGGGTAATCAATTAAATCGCAAAACGTGGAAAGTTTCACATACAGATTAGCATGGTTTTTTTTTTTCGAATAGAATAACATAAGGCTACAGACTAAGCGGGGATCAACTGGGATCAGCCAGCTGCCTTAGCAGATGTTGGCTGATAGGTGTTCCAGATTTGGCATTTGGGGAGCATATGTCTAACCTTTTTGTTGGCGATAACAATATCGTCGCGATCATTGATCTCCGTCTTGATGGCCCACTCACGGAACAGCGCCCGCGTCACAATGTTCAGATTGTACTTGCGATCGTAGCGCTCGCGGGGCGTGAAGAAGGTGCAGTTGAGGTTGCCGCGATCGTGATAGACGGCGCCGCCGCCGCTGTTGCGACGCGCCAGCGTAATGCCGCGCTCCACCAGGCGGGAGACGTTCGCCTCGGTGAAGGGATTCTGGTGGCGGCCAATGACAACGCACGGCTCGTTGGCCCACAGCAGCAGCACATGATGGTGGTCAAAATTGAAGTTCTTGTACAGCCAGTCCTCAAGGGCCAGATTGGTGAAGACATCGTATGACTGCGAAATGAACACCGATTTCTTGATATCAGCGTCAGCCACAGCAGCAACCGATTTACGTTTGTCAGCTGTTTTTGTTGTTGTGGTTACATTGTTGTTATCTGCCGAGTTGGAGGAGAGCCGCGTGATTTCTGTCAACGTTGCGCCCAGACGCTGCAGTAGACGCAGCTGGCTGGAATTGCGACGCAGCAATAGGCTCATCTTTTTTTTTAGTATTTAATTTAAGAAACTGGCCAATTGAACAGCTGGTGTTTTTTTTTCGTTGCTTTTGTTGCACAATTCACAAAAGCTGTGCTGTTGTTGTAGCTGTTCTTGTTGTTGCGCTCTTCTTACAAGGAAACAAATGGGCACTGTTGCTATGTCGTTCTCTCTCGCACTTGCTTTCGCTCTTTCCCTGTACTCTCTCTCTCTCTCTCTCTCTCTCTCTTGGTGTCGGCGGGAATGCACTTGTTCTCACTATTTGCGTTCGTTGTTACAAACAAGGTCACCGTCAGCTACGTTAACTAATTGATTTTGTTGTTGTTGGGCAGGTCTTAAACGGCCGCTGGAGCAACGTTTTATTCTGCTTGCCAAATGTGGTTATGTTGAATTTGAGTCTATTTGTATGTGTGCCTTAGTTATATTAATTATTATCTCTACCGTTTCTATTTTAGCTTATTTTTTTGCTTCTGCTTGTTTTTTTTTTTTATATATTGTTGTTGCTCTGCTTGTCGTATTTCTTTTGGTTAATTGCTTATATATTTTGATTGTTTTTTTTTTGGTTGTTGTTTTGGACTTTAGAGCGTAGTGGACTCGGCTGCTGCTGTGTTTGCGGCCACGGAGCTAGCGGAGATAAGGTACTCGTGAAGGGCGGGCGTCTGGTGGAGCCACTTCCAGGTTTGATGCAATCCGCAGACACGCTTGCGAAGACCCAAACAGTCCTTGTTGCTGCACCAGTTCACTTGCATACTACGCCTCACACCCATCCAAGAAGGAACGGTTAAAAAATCGACAGGAATCTAGACCAGCACGCTGATCTGGCCAAAAAGAAACGCACACGACTGCTACGCAATTTGGCAAAACGTACGAAAAAAAACGTTAGTAAAATAGATCGTGGGACTGCCTTAAAAATTTAAAATTTTCCACTCTTTGTTTGTGCCGTGCAACGAAGACGCGGGGGGTGATGAATGAACGCGGTGTAAAATAAAACAAACACAGACTGTGTTCGCAGAGCGACAACGGTAAATGTAGTAGATACGAGGAATCACGTCTGATTTACGTAGGCGCAAGATAAGCACTGAAACTTATTGGAATGGCCATTCCAAGCACCATGTGAATTTAACATAGACGTTTAACATAGTTGCTCCTCACTTAACAGTGAACTTTTAGAGATTCCTTGTTCGCATATAAATTTAATGCAACTGCTGACAGTTTTTAAGTTCGTATAATTTAATTAACCACAGAAATTTACATTTTAAGCATATGTTGGCTATGGCAGCGTATACTTGTGAATTACAAAACAGCTGGCAAACATGTTACAAGCAAAGTACCTTACAAGTTATTCGACTGATATTGTAATAAGTTATTGCAGTTCATTATTCTTTTAAATTAAAATTTTAATTGGGTATTCCGCCATTATTAATGTATTGTGCCTCTAGTGGGTCGATTGGCTTGCGGGCAAAGCGTGCAGGCAGTTCCCAGTCTTCAATCGCCGGTCCACCCGCCGTCTGTGGAGTTATAAAACAATACATTAATGCCAGAAATAATAATTCAATAGAGTGCGACTGCTACTATATTAATGGTCTATAGAGTTAACCTTTTTTTCTCCGGTTTCCTTTGAACTTGCCTGTGGACTTGCGCTGGGCGTGCTGCCAGCCTTTGCTATACCACCCTTGCGGAATTGAATTAGCGGCACACGTTTCGACAATGCGACTAAATTTAAACGCACCATTCTTAGTTGCAAATCGAGTTTACTTTCCAGTACCAAAGAAAATGTCAGACAAAAGTTACGTCAAAACAGCTGAGTGTAAATTCAAAATAATATTGCCACACTGTTTAAAGTACATTGTAGTTCACACAGAACGTGGACAAGCAAAGCGTTGCCACTCACAGGCCTGCGGCGCAGAAAAACAAAATTGTTTGCATTTGATAATCGTGAAAAAAGTTGTTCGAAAATCTGTTCTTCAAACTGTTTTTCAATGAGCGTCGCGGGCGGCGGTACCAACATCACTGCAGGCAGCGCCGGCAACAACAATGCACTACCCATGGCCCAACTGGCCGACGGCTGGCTGGAGCTAGAATCAGATCCGGGGCTTTTTACGCTGCTGTTGGAAGATTTTGGATGTAAGTAAATTGGAATTAGGTGTGTTTAATTGAAACCTCACTGCAGACGTTCATTGTAGGCCACGACGTGCAGGTCGAAGAGGTTTACGACCTGCAAAAGCCCATCGAAAGCCCGTATGGCTTCATTTTTCTTTTTCGCTGGATCGAAGAGCGTCGGGCGCGTCGAAAAATAGTGGAAACAACGGCGGAGATATTTGTGAAGGATGAGGAAGCCATCTCGAGCATCTTCTTTGCCCAGCAGGTTGTGCCCAACAGCTGTGCCACCCACGCCCTGCTCTCCGTGCTGCTCAACTGCAACGAGAACAACCTGCAGCTGGGCGAAACGCTGAGCCGCCTCAAGGCCCACACCAAAGGCATGAGTCCCGAGAACAAGGGCTTGGCCATTGGCAATACACCGGAGCTTGCCTGCGCCCACAACTCGCACGCAATGCCGCAGGCACGGCGTCGCCTGGAGCGCACTGGCGCCGGTGTGGCGAGCTGTCGTTTCACCGGCGAAGCTTTTCATTTCGTCAGCTTTGTGCCCATTAATGGGCAACTGTTCGAGTTGGACGGGTTGAAGCCGTATCCCATGAACCATGGCTGCTGGGAGGAGCACGAGGATTGGACGGATAAGTTTCGGCGCGTCATGGCCGACCGTTTGGGCATTGCGACGGGCGAGCAGGATATACGCTTCAATCTGATGGCTGTGGTGCCGGATCGACGCATCGCCATCACGCACAAGCTGAAGATGTTGCGCACCAACCAGGCCATTGTGTCCGGCACACTGCAGAAGCTGCTCAAGGCGGACGAGCAGGGCGAACGCGATGAACAGCAGCGTCCGGATACGCCCAACACGCTGCTTGAGCCGAGCGCGTTTACCGCACGCGATTTGCAATCGCTGCTCAAGAACCTGGATACGGAAATAGCGATCAACGAGCAGCATTTGGCCGATGAGAACGATCGTCGGCAGATGTTCAAAGTGGACGCCAGTCGTCGCACGCACAACTATGACAAGTTCATTTGCACGTTCCTCTCCATGCTGGCACACCAGGGCGTACTGGGCGAGCTGGTTAGCCAACATCTGCTGCCCTCCAGGAAGATTAGCGGCCAGAGTGCCGCCAATCGCCTTAACAGGCAGAGCGCAAACGCTGCCGCGGCCGCCCACACGGCCAACTCTACTGCAGCTGGCACTGCAGGCGGCGCCAAATCCCAGCAACAACAGCAGCAGCAGCAGGCGCAACAGCCGACGACGCCCAAGAATGGCAAGTCGCCGGGCAAGACACCGGGACGCCGGCGCAAGGGGCGCAACAAGTGCAGAAAGCGCAAGTGATGTTTCATCACATAAGAAACTTAATTTAAATTGCAATTATTATACGTATATATATAAATAACTATATATATATTCTTAATTTAGTTAGTTTAGTTATTGAAATTGATATCGAATTGCTGCATTTTATGATTTTCATTTTTATTTGATCATTTTTTAATAATAAAAAAACATTTTGTTCATGTGATTAAATGTTTCAAGTCCTTGTTGGCATTCTTAAGGACCCAAATGTGTATCTGTGTGTGTGTATGCATTACAATATGTGTGTTTTGTATATATATATATCTATATGGTAATTGTATAACAGAAAAAAGAACCATTTTCTTTCTCAAACTTCGTATTCTTTGTCGCTTTTCTTTCAGTTAAGCGCAAACTTAATTGTAAATAATGTTGTAGTGATCAACAAAACAAAAACAATGCATACTAACTCTAGATATATATATGTATATATATATATATATACGCAAGTGTATATATTTTTATATGGTTTATGTTTATATAAACTATAAAATATAAGGCATTTGACTGGCGCCCATCAAATGTTTAACAAAAAAAATAATTGTTTACTACAGACAATGACAATTTTAATGTTTTTTGTTTTTTTTTTGTCTCTAAAGCTGGTGATGATTAGGAGGATGCTTGGTAGTGTGTGTTTCATAGTTTGTTTGTTGTTTTGTTTTTGATAGACTAAAGCTAAAATGTTTTAAAGCCGTTTATCATCTAAGGATATGGCCGTACATGGTATTTGTATATTAATATTTAACGTTACATATGTGAGCAGTACAAGAGCAGCCTTTAGAAAAACATAAATAATTATGCTTTATTTTATTGGTTTCTTATATAGATTGTTATACCCTTCGGTTCTCGTGCGAAAGTAAAAACACTTTTTCGTTGCGAATTTTGAACAGCCCCCGAAATAAAATGAAACGTTGACAAACAAACAAGTTGGACAACAGTTGACAATTTTGTGACGTCTATGTAAGTGTGTGTGTGTGTGTGTTTCTGTGTGTGTTTATCTATCTGTGTGTTGTTTTTGTTTATAAAATTGTTCAATTTTGTGTTTGTATTCTTGTTGTTTTTGGTGTTGTTGTTGTTGTGGCTGCATTCAACTTGAAACCGTCGCAGTCGCCTCCTTGCTACCATTTGTTAGCTGCGTGGGCGTGGCTGCGTCTGCCTCCTCTTTGGCCTGATCAGTCTCGGTCGCATTCTCATTACTGCTGACAGCAGCCACAATCGTTTTGACTGCATCGTTTATCTCATTCTCATCGGTATTCGTCTTCAAATGCTTTTCAATCTCGCTGCGCACCTTCACAATGTCCTTTTGGCTGTGGAAAATATAATTAGCACACATTCGGGATTCATATATGTAAAGTTAATGTCCACCTGATATGCACAAAGAGTATGCCATTGATGGTGTTCAGCATTTCCAGCACCGAACCCATCGAGGGCGGCGTTATGTGTATGGGCGGCAAGTCGCTGGTCAGTTTGCCATTGGAGTAGATGTCGTTCATCTTGCGCTGGAGCGCAACAGCCTCATGGGTCAACAGACGCAGACACTCCGCCGACTCGCGCGTCTTGTCGTGCTTCTCACCCAGCTATAAAAATGAAAATGGAATTGATATAACTGCTTCCCAGAAGCTATGAAAAATCCCACACACCTGTGACTTGTAGATGGAATAGGTCTCCTTTTCGTTGTTCAGCGCTGAACGGAAATCGCCCATGCAGGATTGCGTGCGCGCCATTAAATGATAGCTGACGGCCACATGCATGGCCTTGTTGCCAAAGTACTTCAGATTCAGCTTCAGTGCGTGCTCAATGAAACGCAGCGACAGCTCGTACTCGCCCAGCGCGTGCAGAATTAAGCTGATGTTGCTCTGTAAAAAGTGAAATGATGATTAGTTTAACTAAATCTCTGGAATGTTTTGTTGGCTACTCACATCGATCAGTGCCACCTCGGGATGATCCTCGCCACAGATAAGCACCAGGAGATAGCGTGCGCGATAAAGCAGCTTGAGGGACATGCCCACATGTCCATTGGCAAACGAGTAGAGCGACAGATGTGTCTGTGGGAAGAGGGTTTTATGGTGAAAATATGAATGACCGGATATATCTCGGGCACTTACGTATTCCAGAATGGTTGAGGGGTGATCAATGCCATTGACGCGCTCGCTCATGATGACTGCACGCTGCTGAATGGCCAGGGCATCCTGGGCATCGCCCAGCAGATAGCTGAGGCGGGCCAGCATGCGCAGACAGGAGCCGTTCTCCTGGTGCATGGCGCCGAACACGTTGTTCAGCAGATTGAGGGCCTCGCTGATGAGCTCGTAGCCCTCCTTGAGCATGCCCTGTTGAATCTTGGCCTGGCCCGTAGTGTAGAAATTGTAGGCATCTGTGGCACGCGGACTGATGTGCTTTACCACAGGGAACACATTGACAATGTCGTCGTCGCCGAAGGTGGGCTTGTGCTTCGACTCAAAGTTGTATTCGCGGAGCAGCACCTGGATGCCCACCTTGAGGCAGAAGGCGCGCAGCAAGCTGATGCGCAACAGTCCGTACTTTGTGACGGCGCTCTCAATGGAGTCGCAGTCGAGCTCATAGTTCCAATAGACCTTCACCTCCTTGCGTATCTGCTGCCACAGCGAACGCGGCGTGACCAGCGTCCAATCGTAGCTGCTGCTTGAGGCACTATTCGATGTGGCACCTGCGCCTGCACCTGCCCCGCCACCGCCGCCGTTGCCGCCACCTGCATTTGAGTTGCCGTTCTGTGCTGCAGCCGCTGCTGCCGCCGACTGCGGCTTGGCCGCTTTGGCCGCCTTGTGCTTGTTGTGCTTGCCACCATTGTTGCGGGACTGCTTCTTGTGCACCTCCTCGCTGCTGACAGCGGGATTGACGGGTCCCGTCGTCAGCAGACAGTTGAGGAAGTGGCTGATCGCCGCGGACAGATGCAGTGGCTCGGTGCTCTGCATGTATGTGTAGTAGATGTGCTTGGTGGCGCGCACGATCAGCTCGAGAATGGCGATGCGATGCAGGTAGTCCATGCGCGGCATCTGGCCGAGCATTTTGATCACCTTGCCCAGGTAGCGCACATTGATGCCATGGCTGTGCAGCGATTCGGTCAGGCTCTGGCCATCGATGGGCGGCGACGAGTGGGCCATGTGCTCCTTGATGAAGGCGGGTATTTGCTTGAGAACCAGAAATTCGGCAGCATCCTGAACGAGGCGCTTCTGTTTGGTCAACGATTGAACGCCGCCATCGGGGCCATCAATGTGGCGAATGCCCGGCGAGAAAACGTCCGGATTGAACCGGAAATCGAACTCCTTCTCCTTGAGCGAACCGACAGCGGCACAGGCGCGTTTAACCACCTCGGCGGCCTGCACCTCATTGGAGACGGCCACGTTCGACTGGGCCTCGCGGATCGCATTGACCATGGCCTCGGCGGTCTTGGTCTCGCTGGAACTGGGCTTGGACTCGTCCTTATTTGGCTGCTCGTCGGTCTTTGCGGCCACCTGCTCGGCTGGCTCCTCCTCCGCCGCCGCCTTCTCGGCAATGGCGGGCAGCTCCTTGTCGGCGCTGGCTGTGGCCGACTGTTTTTTGGCATTGAGCTGCTGCAGATGCACTGCAGCGGTGCGTATGAAGGTCACATAGCGATCCTCAATGAACGCCTCGAGCAGCTCCTGTCGCAGGCAGCACAATTTATGGCGATGCTCGATCGGAAAGCCCATATCGGTGAGCTCCTTGCTCAGCTGCACATCCTGCAGCTTCAGGAAGTTCACATCCGGTGGGAAAGTGCGCAACAAGTCCAGTATATAGTGACGACCATCGTTGCCAATGATGCCCTTGCATTCAACCGAGGAGCACAGCTCGACGGGCTCATCCCGCTCATTGAGCACCGAATGCGGCAAGATCTTCAGATGCTTGCCAGCCTGACGCAACAGCTCCAGATACTTGGGATGGCTGAGCACAGTCTTGCCAAAGTCTATCGAACCGTAGACAACGGACTGCTCCTGCTCGCGCTCAAGGATGCCCGGTATGATGGACTGGGCGGTCACGCGGTAGCCCCGATAATCGATCACAACGGTGCCCAGCGTGTAGAGGCCCTCAATGTCGACCGCATTGTAGACGCGGACGCCGTGCAGATCGTAGCGTGGCGCCACAAACGCGGCATGATCGCCGCCCAGCTCCTTGTAGTGATCGCGCACATCGAAGCCGAGCGAGAAGAATATATTGTTCCAGATGAACATTTGCATTTTGGCATCCTCGCCGGGATTAATGGCCAGCACGTTGCCATCGATGACCGCCATCGCGCCGCGCGTTGCCGCCGTCACAAAATCACCGTGCACCTTGAAGATGGCGCGCTCGCGCAGCAAGCGCTCCGGCAGTGTCTTGCGTGGCAGTTCCCTGGTCGTCTGCAGCTCCTCGTTCCAGTCGCGCGTCTGACCGGGTATATGTTCCTCATAGCTGAAATGCCCAACGGTCAAGAGAAAAACAAAAACCACATCAAATTTAAATGGAGACTCACCCCAACTTGGAGCTGAAGGCATCTTCGGCACGTATGGCATCAACGGTGTGCTCCAATTGTGGCGCCGACCATTGGTACACCTGATAGGGTGTCGCCACGCGCTCAAAGGCATGGCGCATGGTGCGACGCTTCTGTATGGCCTGGAAGGCGCGCCGGAACGATGGCGAGATGTGCGAGAGTAGATCGATGAGCGAGTGGCTCAGGTGGCTGGGATTGTCCGGCTTGGGATTGAAGCAGTCGTCTGTGGATTGGTTGATGTAGAAGCCCTTCGAGCAGGCAGAGATGTGAAAGCGTTTATCCTCCATGGTGACCACATACAGATACATCAGATCACCATGCAGCTTGCGGGGACCGGGCGGCGGATTCCATGCCGATGTGGTTAGCACCTTGAGCGCCTGCGGCCCCTTTGCATTCTTAATATTTGGATGCAGCGGTAGCAGCGGCGGCTCACGGACACCGGGCGTCACATAGTCGGGCGGTGTGCAATCAACGGAGTCGGGACGCGTCCGCTTCTTGTCGAGAAGATCGCCCTGTGTTATCGTATTCAAGTAAGTTAGCGAGGTGCAATCGATGCCATTGTAGGCATCGGCCGGATCCAGATTCTTTAGCAGATCGCGCACATGGCGCACATGGATGCGCGCTTCGCGCATTGTGTACGGCTCCTCGACGACGCGAATGGTGGAGCCCTGCTCCAGGAGCTCGATGGTCTTCAGCTCGGCAAAGTTGTCCAGCGTCACGTTGTCCAGCTGCAGGGAGAAGCATGTCCGGTGGCATGTCTCCTCGCGATCCATCAGCAGCTGATGGATCTCCTGCACCAGCTCCATGCTCGACAGCTGCACGGAGAGCACATCTGCGCCGGGGCTGCTAATGTTCACGGTTATACCAATATCGTGCAACGCATCCAAATCGACCTCTTCGCCAGCTGCCTCCTCCTCGGCAACAGCTCCTTCTACGCTTGCCACCGCTTCCTCTGCACCATCTCGTTTCTCGGCCAGCACATTTGCATTGGCATCGGCGACATCGCCATTAACCGTTGCCTTCTCCGCATGACCATTGCTCAGGGCGGCGCCAGCTGCCTCAGCTTCTTGGGGCGGGCTTTTGTTACGATTTTTCTTGCCTGCAAACAAACAACAATGGAAACAACAATTGTCATTCAAATTGGTGGTCACGAAGCTTATCGGAGGGCTTGTATCTTGCAGTAAATTAACATCCGATTGTTTATGCATTCTTTGAATTCTGAGGATTTCTCAAGTATTTCTATACAGAAAATTTCTATTGTTTTTAATTGGGTAAAGCATTGAAACAATTGAGAATTTGTTTACACAATCTGAGATGAGTTTCGTTACTGAACCAGTTCAACATTTGTTCAGAGATTCCAGTTCACAAAGAAATGATGAAATACATTGATATGCTATGCAATATATGAGAATCGGGGAATACTAAGGAATGTATAATTAAACTGGTTACATTAAAATTACAATAAAATAAAAACTATGACATTCCAAATTATTATTATTTTTTTAATTTACACATCACTTTTAAGAACGCAGTGAGCTAATTTACTGTATCAGTAAATTAAATCCAAAGCTGTAAATCTAAAAGTTCACTAAACCAGATCAGTTCTAGAATTTGCTAAGGGCAATCACATCGACCTGACCTCACCTACATAAAATTGTACTCACTTGTTACATAACAATGCTCAGTGTGCGTCTACTTTTGCCATTCACTGTAACCGGCTGCAGGCACACACAGACACACGGCAATATGTCTGCATGCATATGTGTGCGTGCCGTGTGTTGTAAAACAAAACAAGAGAAAAGCAAACAAAACCAGGCGGCAGAGCACTTGCTGATAAGGTCGCGCTGCAAATATGCAGCGGCTTGATTCAGCTCAAAACCGAACGAAATGAACAAGCATTTTATTTTTAACAGAACCATGCTAACTTTGATAGCAAACACAAATTTGATAAACAAACCAATATAAATGAAGAGCAGCAGGTGAGAGGCAATCAAAAGATAGCGAATGAGAGCATTGTGAGTTATGATTAGGAGTGTGGGTGTATTTTGAAAAGAAAAAAACATGATTTACATAATTGACATCGCTAGATTTTTTTTCCGTGTGTGTGTGCGTGAGAGACTTTGTTTGTTTGTTGCATGTAAGTGCGTTAAGTGGCAAGCACGTGGTAATTGTAGGTTAAAGAAACATTTAAATGGATGCATACGCCGCTGGGGGTTAATGAACAAACGGCCAACGACATATGTACACACATACGAAACATGTGTGAGTGCCAAGTAAAAAAAAAAGAAATGAAGAAAACGCACGAACACAAATACTCAGGCACTGCAATGAACGATGTGTGTAACTCCCACTTATACCAATGCAATTGAAACGCACGCGGTGCTGCTGCTGCCCGTTGGGGGGCGCCCAGCAATAGCGGGCACACCGCATTTAAAGCATTATAGAAAAAAAATACATTACGTAACGTAAAAATGTTATGTGATGTACGTTTTTTCTTTGCAAATATCACACTTGACAGTAATTGCCATTCACTGATTGAATACGAACAATTAGCACATTGCACAAAGAGTGGAGAGTGACGATTGGGGTTTTAATCGAAAATGTCATAGTTAACGCACCTTTCTTCTTCGTTGCGGTGCTGCTGCCATTGACCAAGTTCTTTTCGCCGGCTGCGTTTGCGTTGTTGTTGTTGTTGTTGGTCTTGTTCTCCTTGGCTTTGGCCTTGCCGGTGGCACCAGCATCGCCAGTCGCTGCCGCATTTTTTGCATCAATCTCGAGCGCCATGCTGCTGCTGCTGTTTCTGTTGTCAGCGCACAAAAACCAAAAGCCAAATCCAAATTCGATTACACGTTCACGTTGCCGTGTTACACAACTCTACGCTGCTCTGGCGACTGCTGGTTGCTTGCTTGCCTTACTTTTGTTCTCTGCTCTGCTCTCTGCACTCAAATGGACTTTATGGGTTTTTGATTTTTATCTAGTATATCTAATATAAACGGGGAATTAATGTCCGGGTGGCTTTTTATAAACATATGACAATTATATCGTTGGCTACGCTAGCATTAGCACAATTACAAAATACGATTTTTCGATTCGTTAAATTAGAAATTATCGCGTTGTTTTCGGCTGAAACTCGCCAGTGTGACCGTACCAAAGAACATTCAATATACGCCAAACAGAAAAAATCTGGTATTTTTTATTATTAAACTTTTTTTTGTAGGTATATTAACAAGCAGTCACTAGCTTACGTCAACACGCGAATAGCTAAAAACAAAAATTTCTCTTGTCAACAAACATGTCGCTCATAAAAAATTTAGTTAAAGAAACTGAAAATAAGCCGCGAAAGAAGAAAAAAAATGCAGGCTCTGACGACAGCGATGGAGAGAAAGATAAACCATTGGGGCCGTTCATTAAAACAGCGACAGATCTACAACGATTAAAGCTGGAAAAACTCATGAAAAATCCTGCAAGTAAAAACAAATCAGCCACTGTAAGCAATAATTAATTGTGCAAATATTGACAGGAAAAGCCCGTTATTATACCGGAGCAAAGGAGAGAACGCGACTACATGTCTTCGGTGCCCACATTTGTGCGTAACGTGATGGGCAGCAGCGCTGGCGCCGGTTCCGGCGAGTTTCACGTCTATCGCCATTTGCGACGCAAGGAATATGCGCGCCAGAAGAACATACAAAACCAGAGCCTACGCGAGGCCGCCGACGACGCCTTCCAGCAGAAATTGGACGATAATAGGCGGGCCGCCGAGGAGCGTACGGCCAAAAAGCGTGCAAAGCGCTTGAAGAAAAAACAGCGCGCAAAGCGGCCGCGCGAACAAAAGTCAAACGAAGAGAAACCGGCCGAGAGCGAGTCCGAAGGAAGTGCCTCAGAAGCTGAGGCTGAGATAACTCCAGCTGGGAAAGAGGAAAATACGGACAAAGTGGAGGAGCCAGACAACGTGGAGACAGCTGCTACAAATCCCAAAGAAACTGTTACTTCAGCTGAAACTGCAAAATCTGATGCAGAACCCGATGCGGCTCAAGAAGCACCGACTGCAGCAGAAGCAGACGCCAAGCAGCAGGAGACCTAACATAAGTTTATCAGATATGCATATAAATAAACATAGTTGACGATTTATTAGTGAAACAAATTTGTGGATTTATTATATTCATGTCATGTATATATGTATATATATATTTATATATTGACCATTTTCCGTAACGATAAAATTGCCATTGCCAACTATCGCTTGCATGTTATGGTTTATCTGTTTATCTTGATAATGGCCATGGTTTAAAGCAGCTTTGGTGATAAGAATAGCATTGAGTTTTTTTTTATGAATTTCGTTTAGTGTGATTATGCTTAAAATACATGTATGTAAAGTGCGTAAAAGAGCATTACTTGAGAGTACTCTACATGAATGCGTGCTCGACTAAGCATTACCCTGTACCCCAGTGTATAAAATAAATGTAATACTCAACTCATGGATGGATCAGGCGCAATATCAATATTATTATTAGTGTTCATTGTACCATGTTTTGGGTACAGAGCTTATCAAATGTCAACGATTATTGGGTTTTTGATTTCGTTTTGTTTTTGTTTCTTGAAGAAGCAAATTTTATTTAGTTGGTTTTTTTCTTGTTTGTTTAAATCCACAATCCTGGTGTTTTCTTAATTTCTGGGTGTGTGTATATACGAAATTTTCAATGTTCCACAAATATTTAATAATGTATACATATATATATATATATATATACTACTATATTTTGCCTTTGCACTTATGATCAATTAATTAAAATTAAATTTGCAGCATTTTTACTAAAGTAAATCATATTTGAACTTAAAGCAAACTTAAACTTGTACACATTTTATAGGTTTATTTGTATTGTTTTGTTTTTGTTTAGATCCTTTAGCAAAAAAGAACACAAAACTCTGAGCTTGTAAATGATTATAAAAGTTATTTTTAAATAAAAAAAGAATTACATCAATTTCATATGCATAAAATTTCAAGTAATTCTCAATAACAAATTTGCCTTTGTTTATAAATGGTTCGCTCGGCGTTTTTAATTATCGTATATATAGAAAGAGAAAATACTTTTATTTTTGCTGCATTTGTTGTGGTTGAATTGTTTGTATTTTTATATTGCGCGAGGGCGTGGCATATATTTGTCTATCAATATGCGCTTATTTGCAACAAAATGCAGAGCTTTATAGAATATATATATCGATTGTGTGAGTGCTTTTAACATTTTCGATTTTTGACAAAAACATTTTTAATCGTACAATTGTTTTGTGTATGTATTTTGTTATTTTTTAATATTTGTTGTTCAAATAGTTTTCACACTCACAAGAATTCTACGAAAATTCAACTACAGATCTTAAGTTTTTGTCGGCTAGCGAGCGTGCTTTGTGGGCGTTTGTTTTAGTTTTCTTTTTATATTTTTGAGGCGTGGGTCTACACAGCATTTAAATTAACAGTAATCGTATGTATATTTAAAGGTATATATAAATATGCATGTACTTTGTATATATAGTTGGTAGGTAGGTAAGTTAATTAGTTAGGAGGCCGTACATTAAATAAATATTTCGTTTCTTTCGCTGATTATTTTTCTTTTCTTTTGCTAATTGCTGCTTGCTCGGATTTAACTTTAGACATACATCATATGTATACATACACATACATATATATATATATAGATATATTTTGAAATATACAATTGTAATTTGCATTAACTCATCTGGTAAAGGTGGCTGAGACTGTATGTGTGTGTTTTGCATACTCAAATATATATGTATCTATATATATAAATATGGTAGCTTTATTAATTATGTTTAAATTGAGAAGTAAGCAAATCTTTTTGCTGAGTTCCTAACGACATTCCCAAACTTTAACTGTTTGATCCACGCTGCCGGAAATGACATACGGATGCGCTTTGTGAAAATCTATAAAAAGCAAGAGTATAAATTGTGTTAATAAAGAATATTTTTGCTTTGTGATATTATTGTGCACCCACCAATGGATGTGCAGAAATGCTGATGCGCGTAGAGCGTCTTCATGCATCGTTTGTTGCGCAAGTCCCAGACCCGTATGGTCTTGTCATCACTGGCCGATACCAAATATTTGCCACCCGGATGGAATGCCAAGCCCCGTACCCAATTGTCATGCCCGTTCAATGTGAGCAGGCACAGTCCAACGCTCACATCCCAAATGCGTATGGTTTTATCGCGCGAACCCGATGCCAAAAATGGTCCCTGATGGTGACCCTTCTTGTTGTCAGCGCCGGCTGCCTCATTTATCGCTGATGCGGCCGCTTCGGGCGCCCAGGCAATGCACTCGACCGTATGCTCATGATCGCGTAATTCAACCTGTGGATTACAAAAAATATTGTTTACTTATATTTACTTGCACTTTAACTAAACCTAAACATTACTCAATGCACGGGAAGCCAAATAGAACTACTTGTTTAGTTTGCATGGCTTCCTTCCGGTTCCTTAACTGTGCTTATTTTATATGGATTCTGTTTTGCTTGCTTACCTTGCAGTCTTTTGAATTCGTCAACCAAACGCGTATTGTGTGATCATTTGAGCATGTGGCAAAGACGCTGCCTTCAATGTGCACGCGCACCATTCGCACCCACTCCCGATGGCCGGTGTAGGTTTTAACACAGTAGCTATATATATTAAATAAGTATATGCAAGCAATTAGCTGATGGTATGCAGTGCAAAACTCTGACAACTCACCCCGTGGCCACTTCCCACATTTTGATGGTACGATCGCGCGATGCGGATAGCACATAGTCACCGGCGGGCACAAAGGCCACCGAGGACACATTGTGATCGTGACCGTGCATGGTTTTAACACACTCGTAACTCTGCTGGAAGTCCCACAGTTTGATGGACAAATCAGCGCTGCAGGAGGCTGTCAAAAGGTACAAAGTTTAGCTACTTTATAGTTGTTAGTAGCTATGAGCTGATTACCTAAGAGCTTGCCCTGCGCATCGAATGCTACATCCTGCACAGAGTCTGTGTGTCCTTTTAGACTACGCTCATATTCGCCAGTTTCGAAATCCCATATCTTGATGGTGGCATCTTCCGACGCCGAAACCATAAGTCCGAATATTGGATGAAAAATAACCTATGAAAAGCAATATATTAATTTGATTGATTTAATGTTTTTCAATTGAACTTACCCTCGTTATGCTGGCGCGATGTCCTGTTAGTGAGTATTTCTCTGGCGGCCTAGGTATCCATTCACCGGGCGTGCGTTTGTTCTTTGTGGGCGCACCCTCGATCACCTCCTTTTCAGCTTCCGTCAGTTTAGCCTCTAGTTCCATGACCTTTTTTTGCAGTCGTATGACCGATGTCCATTTCTTTTCCAGAAGGCCGCCAAACTTTTTTTCCGCTTCTGTGCTGAGATCGGCCTCCTTGCGAAACGCCTCCAGGGAATCGGGATAGCCATTTGAGCCCAAATAGTCGGCAATCGCTTGGTTACTGTGCAGCAAAAATATGAAGAAAATGCTTTAGCAACTTGTTTTAATCTGTGTCACAAGATTATGTCTACTTACAGCTCCTCGCGCTGCCGCTGCGACAACACCATTTTCATGCTGTTCTTCGGTTTGGGCGAGCTTCAATTTTTTTTCGCTGTTTGCCTCAATTTGTTGCTGCCTTCTTGTGCAATGCTGCAGAGAAACAAGAGAAACATTTACAATCATAAATTTATGCATACAGACAAACACTCAAGTATTTGAAATGAATGAGTGAACAGGAAATTAGCTTTACAAAATGAAAAGGCAAGTTTTGCAAAGGGGCAAGTCACCCACATAATATATTTTTTTATATTATTATTTTTGTTTTAGGCAATGTTGCCTCACGAAGCATCTTTGGTATGCATACTCATTATTCTACTACTACTTCTCCTACTTCATCTTCGTTGTCTTCCCTTCCTTTCATTGTTTCGCAGCGTGCAGCATGATGATGAACACGATTATTAACATCAGCCTCCGAAATTAGGTTTGTTTGTGTGGTTTCTGACACACAAAAAAATATAAACAGTTTCTTAAGTTCGTGTGGCCGCCATTAAAGCGCGCTCTGTATGCGAAAACTTAAAGCTTAGCTGTTGGGCCAATCAGGTTGCAGCAACCTATTCGCAATGACTTCCAAGTTTTGAACCTTGCATATGCTCAAATGCAACCCTGCCTAGAATTGATAAAAAAATTTTTACACACTTATGCTCATCGATCGATAGCAACTATGTTCTCAAATATTCCAATGCAATAATTAACAGCTTCCAAAAGTAGTCAAAGCAGCATTGCAGCAGCAGTTGCTTTAAATAGCCGAGCCATGATGCACTTGTTGTTCGTTATGGCAAGAACAATTTAATTAACTCAAGGTGGTCACCACATTGAAGAAGAAACAGCAACAAGCAATAAACAATCACAGGTAGCACGCAATAAACCAACGAATCAGTAAAAAAAAAAACCAACGAAAGCACAACGCGTTTGTTTTTTTTCTAGATAAGCATTTGACGACACACTTGTATTTGTGCGTGTGTGTCCCACGTTGCCAACTATCGCAAAAGTTACAAGCAGCGCTGGCAAAGCCAATTAGCAAGATCTAACGGTAGTTCAAGCAACTTCTTATAAGTAAATAACGCAGAACGAAAGAGAGACGCATAATAGAGTCCAAGCTTACACTACACATACATACACACCAACACACATACTCGAAACAAGGAAATGACGTTTTCAGATTATTTTTAGCCGCTTAACCATTGCCAAATATTTAACGATTTTTGAACTAGCTGTTTAACACAGTGCATACATTATGCCAAACAACTGACCAAACGAGTTGAAGCGTTGAATTTTTTTTAATTTTTTATTGGCGTAGACGCCGACGTCGGCATTGAAACTAAGCATGAGTCACGATTGGAGAGCGCTGCGAGAGGCAAAGTTAGCCTTTATCAGCTGTTGGGATATGCCAGCAGCGAAGGGGTGGACGATGGAGAATGGCAAAAACTAGAAGGCACGCATCGCTCAATTAACTGCGCATCTAAATATAAAATAAAAATCAATATATAAAATGATAATAAGAAAAAAAGACAGCACTAACGTCACGAGTATTAACGGAACGCGTGTGGGTTGATTGCTTGGCTGGGGCTGGCGGGCAGACGGAGTATAATGCCGGACAACGACAACAACCGTTGTGTTGTGGCAACCAGGCGTGCGTTTTGTTCTTATTGGGGCCAGCATTCCAATAGACAGGCATGCGCCTTGTAACTTCCAGCTATGTAACTGTGTGGGTAGAGCTAGTAACGGTATCCCACAGCAATAACAACAACAGCAACAACAAATAATATAGCTATCTACAAGGGGGCGTTTGGGTCACACGCTGAACAAGATTTGAAAGGCGTCCACTGACGGCAGCAACTGCGAAAAAAGGGTTACCATCGTGCTAACACCTACACAAATTAATATATATGCACTTGCACACATACACATGCATAATTACACTTTTGTCTGCCAAAGGTATTCCATATTCCAATTTGAATTGTAAATTAGAAAAGTATATATAGTTGTAAGTTTTTTTATGCGCCTATTACCTGTTCAAAAAGCTTGCGTGGGCGTCTGATGTCAGCATCAGAGAAACATGCATGCATATGCATAAGGATTCAGGCAAGCGCTCTCTCTTTGCGATTAAAACGGTCAGAGAGTAAAAGTGCGCTCGAGAGAGACCTTGCACTTGGCTGTGCACTTGGCTGCTTATTGCGTGCGTTTCTCACGATTTGCCAGTGTTTGCAATGTTACATTAAATTACGCTCACCCGCACACACACACTGGTGGGTATTTGGCAATGCAGCAAATTAAGTAAAAGTTTCGAGTATCGATTAGGAACTACACTGGCCAACAAATGTCTACACCCGAGGCAGTTAATTCGCATTAACAATAACCTTTAGCTGGGAAAGTCGGACAAACACAAGCACATGCATAGTTTGTATATTGTAACACTGTTAAAGCTCGTGAACAGGCATTTGAAAGATAAGGCAAGTGATGAAAACGCAAAGACAAAGTGCGACGCGAGAGAGTAGATAGACATACGTACAACAAGAAAGACAGGGCTAAAAGTGTCGGAAAATAGATAATGGCAACAGCAGCAACAATTTGTGGCCAATTTGCAGACGGTCTCAGACTGGGCGACTCCAGACTGAAGAACCAGCTTAGCTCAGCAAATTGCACACGTTCTGGGAATTGCATTGCGGCGACCACTGTAAACATTTTTTTACAACTATATACGGGGTCCAAATACCAGGGTGAAACACATGTGTTTTTTTTTGTTTTTAGTGTATGTGCGATGGCCAATGCCAAAGCAGCCCAAAACGAAAAACTGTAAAACAAAAAAAAAATGAAAGAAAAAAATAAATAAAAACAAGATTTCTAGCAAGCTGCATTTGCAGAACTGGTTTCTTTTTTAACTTTAACTTTGGCCCGTGTAAGACTTTGGCCAGCACCCAAGGAATTGAAATGCGCTGCTGGCGTTTGTTCTAGGTAAAAATCGATCAATTCCACAGCAAAGCAGTGGCAGGGGTAACAAAAGGCGAAGGAGGATACATGCGCAAAAAAAACACACACACACACACATACAAGTAGCACACAAGCACACTGACACAAAACTGACGCAGGGGCGATGTGTCATCGCTCTTGGTGGTTGGTGTCACAGAGGAAGAATTTGTAATTAATTTTGATTTTGCACTTGCATGTTTTGATATACATTTCTTAACTACAGTTCAGTTTACACTTTGAAGCATTATTTGCATAACTTTTGCTTGTTGGCTTTGCTTTTCAATAACATTGCACACACATACACACGCACACATACAACATACAAGCAAGCACTCACACCAAACACAATAACAACAACAACACTGACACTGACGAAAAATAAAAACTGTTACGACGGCCATCTTGAATGAGCAGCGCAGCCAGCGTCGCTGCGACAGCGCTTAAAACGGTCCAATATGCAAAATTTAAAAAGGCCATAGATTCGTAAAACACGCACATTTGCCACAAAACAATTGCGTTTGCAAAAGAGGCTTTAATTTCTTTTTCGCATAAGCGCGCACCAACACACTGCCAGTGTTCATACATGACAAATTTTTCTTTTTTCCTCATTTGCCCATTACATACACTTCGCTGCTGCGTTGCCGTCGAATAAACGACACTTTGCAAAACGAAGCTTTGATTATGCGTTGCAGCGCGTACACTTGCGGTGACATTTGACATTTTTTTTTCAAGGCACACTACGCATACTTACACAAATAGTTATTTTATGTGTTTTTTAATTATATTAATTTTAATTTAATTGGGAAATAATTACGCAGAAGTGAAGCGCGGCGAGAAATGCTACCAATACCTTTCGATGCTTTCAACGTATCGATGCTCAACTTATTGTTTACCAGCACTAGTTGCAGGGTCACCATGTTTTACTGTTATCGATAGTTGGGGCGCCCGTGTCTATCGATTGCTACGGCATATGCACGAAACATCTGTTTGAGAATTTTTGGCGCATTTCATTGACATTTCAAATGTATACATTTTTTCATATGCTACTATAAACTATTTGATATAAGCACATACTGTTGGCATTGTACAACACTGAAAGTGCATAAAGTTATGATAGTAATGCAATGTATTGTTTTTATCTTGTACACACATACGCACATGCACACACACACACACACAAGCACACCCTGTCGGAGTAAACTTTTCCTTATCAGTAAGAAGCACAATGATACAGCCATGTGTTATTAATTTGTACGCTCAGTTGTCGACTAACACTCAACGGAAACGGTTATTCGTTCTAAAAATCAACGATATCGTTGCGCATATTAAAATTGCAAGTTAATTCGGTTTCGCACGCGCGTATTTAAAGCATCGACAAGAATACAAGTCTCACATATTCAATCGCCTACAGTGAGTGTCAAAAGGGTGTGAACTTATCAATGGCAAGCCAATTTAATGAGCAAATTGCCAAAATATGTAAATGATTCGCCAATTATGGCTGGCAGGCAGGCGTTATCAAGCCGAAGTGCGATTCTAATCAGCTGCCTGTTTGCACGGGCCCGTTACACACATGCCACCATGATAACGGCTTTAAAAATTGAAATCAAAAGTGCTGCCAATTGTGATCAATTGCACTGGGCTTGTCTATCGATAATTCGATTTGTAACGGGAGCGCATCCTTAATACAAGCCATAAACATTTTTATGGAATACACAAATGTTTGTCTAAGTGTGTGTGTCTGATTTTTGTTGGACACGATTTCAGCGGTCTCATATGCACATTGTTATCAGGGAGCCGCTCTGATTACACTGTATTGTATTGATATGATAAAATACACACAAGCGTTTACTTTCTATGACCGTTAAATTGTTTTTATTGGGGTATTTGTTGTTTGCGTATTTGATTTGTCGATCCCTAAAAATGGAGCTTTCAATTGTTCTTTAATTTCGCACTGCGATTTGCCTAAACATAGAAAATTGTCGCTAATACAACTAGTCAACTAGATAACAAATTATGTCAATAACTGTGCACTGAGCTATTAATAAGCTGACGACAAAATGTAATTTTATTTGCTTTATAAAGTTACCTCTTCAATGAGTTTGAGCCAAAATGAAATTAGTAATTAGCGTTGTAGTTCCTTGATTAAATACACACACCTGCACACCCTCGAATCAATAATGATGAAACATCTATTATACGAGCCGTGAAGAACAATAAGCGAAAAAAACAAAAATAAACCAAAATTCTTCAGCAGCTACGCGATAAGCTGAACGCTCTCGCATTTAACCCTTATACGACGATAAGTTTAAGTGTAACGATATTGATAATAAATCTGAACTTGTTCAGATCTTCATCGTGATCGATAATTGCGTATTGAGTTTGTTTGAAATTTTGTGTTCTTTTGGTTTTTACGTGAGTAAAAGTATTATTGGCATTATCCATTAAGTGCCCTGATAAGACCTTGCCCAATCGCCTGGACTTGGCATTGCTCAAGTGTGCATATATAGAATACATATATACATAAATATGTATGTATACGATTTTATTGTTTTGTTCTTAATCGCAAATTCGAGTTTTATTCATTGCCAATCCCAGAAGCTCTCAATTTCACAATAAAAAAACTTGTACTGCAAGGCTTTGTCAAAGAACTTGAGCCAATTTTGTTTCTTTTTGTTTTCTCAACTTATTTTCTATTAAAAAAATTTAGATAACAAATGAAAACTACCTGTAAGGGTCGTAAATGTTGACAAGTTTAATTTTCTGCACAAATTCCTTCCGTTTACGCAGAAAAACTAACGATAATAACTCCCTAGGTACATATATGGGGTATTTATTAAAAAGCGTGCAAGAGATAAATAAATATATTCATTGTATATTGTATGTGTTATAAGTACAACTATATATATATACAGTCTTGCGTGCATATTTACAAAAATTTTGACATGTAAACCTCTCGGATTCATAGCTCCCATATTGTAAATTATCATAACTTTGTCAAAACTAAACCGATTTTCACTTTTAACGATTTGACATATAAATTGATTCTACATTTAAATTAACAAGCATTATTAAAAAAAAAAACTGTTTATGCATTTTTTTAAAAGCATTTTTTAGAAAACATTTATTTTTTTCAAAAATTAAAAATAAAAATTTATATTTTCAATTGATTGCATTTGTTACATTTCGCATAAAAAACAACACTTCAAGCTATTCTGAGGGCGTAAAATTTGTTAAAAAAAATCATGCCAAAATTGACAACAGTTTTGTCATGATTTGTCATATATATTGATTTTACATTTTAGTTCTACACATTATTTAAAGTAAAAGTTTATTGATTTCTTGGTGCAATTTCTTACTATTTTTCAGAAATATAATTTTGGTTTTTCAAACTTTCTTTTTCAATTGATTTCATTTGCCACAATTATAATAAATAATAGACGACATTTCAAATGTTTCTGAGGGGACCAAAAATTTGGTCAAAAATCATGCCAAAATTGACAAAAATTTTATATAAAAGATCCCGGATCCATAGATCGTATATTCTAAACTACCATAAATTTGTCAAAACTAAACCGATTTTTGTGTTTGATGGGACATTTGTCAAAATGTTTCATTTAGATTGATTATATTTTTAAGTTATATGCATTATTTAAAATAATAAAATTTGTATTGATTTTCCTTTGGTAAAAATCATGCATAATTAATATGCTTAGCTAAACAACAGTTTTTAATTTAAAAAAACAATAAAAAGTGCAGCGATTAGAGAAGCGGACTTGAGGTTCTAGTGAAAAAGCTATGAGTAATATTTGAGATATTTAATTGTGAATACTTAAAGTTTAATATATATTTAATGCTCTTCGGGTCAAATACTTAATTGTACAAATCTTTCCTTCATTAATATAATTAATGATATTCAATAATTGACACTTGCGCTCAGTGTAAAATGTTAACCTGACCAATACTTGTAAATCACGTATCACTCACGATATTTTATATACATATACATATACATACATATATTTTTTATTTTGTTGTGTTTTCGGTTTTTATTGATTCGTGCCTCAATTTTATTAATGTGCGCATTGCACTTAAACGAGCAGCTTTCTTATATGGCGGGGTTAATACTTTCGATACGATAATATAATTGTAATCTACGTTTTATTTTATTTTTTCTTTTGTTTTTTGGGAAGTATTTGTTAACCGGTTATACTGTTATTTTTTTTTTATTGACTTTGAACTTGAACTGTTTTTTTTTTTTTGAATGCTTCCGATTTTATTTGCTGCAGCAGTTTGTGGCAATGTGGTCGTAAGATGCGGCTTAACTCACACGGCAAGTCAAGGACACGGCTTTATGCACTGCTCTGTGTACCGTTATTGCTATTGGCCTGGTCAACGGCACAGGCGCAAACATTAACAGCGCTCACCGAACAGGATTTAAATGATGGTAAGTGATTTTCATTAAAAAATTTTTTAAAAATTCTAAAAAAAATTTTAAGAAATTTTCTATTTTCAACATAATTTATATAACATATAATATATAATAAATGTTTGATTACCCATTTTTGCAGTTCAAATAACCGTGATTAGTACGCCGTATACGCTCAGCTTTAGTGTGTTTGCGGATGAGAAGGATAAATACGTTATAGAGAATGTCACGTGTCCTGCGGGCGCCGCCTCAACGAACCTGGTCGATGATCAATTCGTTTGGTAATGATCCATCTAAAATCCCAAAAGTATTCAATTTCAGCTCTCCCATTTTATATGATTTATTTAGTCAAAATCTGGAACCCTGCACGAGCTATAGGAGCCATGTAATGCTCAGAGGCACGGCTGAAGGCGCCACACCCTTTGAACAAGATGTTGTCGCCTATACAGATTATAAGGGTTAGTATTTCAATTATTTCTGAGTAAAAGTGTATAAAAAAAATACAAATTTGTATCAAGGATAAATTTGATAAAGGGATAGAAATTGTAAACTAATCAGTTTAAAATCAAGTAAGAACGCTGCCGTCGGGCGTTACCGAATGCTTTATACTCATTCATTTTCGTAACTATTATCGTTATTTTAAAAATTTTCGGTATTTTGTAAATTGTAGATAGCTTTAAAATCATAGAAGACTTTTTTTTGTGATTTGCGATTTTTTTGAGAAATGATTTGTTTTCAAAAATATTTAAAAACAACTTTTTTGAAAAACGCATCAATTTTAAATGTAGAATCGATATAAATGAAAAATTATGACCAAAATGCCATCAAACATGTAAATCTGTAACATAAATGTGTTTGAAATATGAGAGCTTCAAATGTTCAAATTTTTCTCAATTTTGCCATGATTTTTGACATAATATTTGACCCCCTCAGAATTATGTTAAATGTTGTTTTTATTTGTCACAAGAAAAATCGATTAAAATTGCAAACTCGCAACTTAAAATTTTGAAAAAATTTTTTTTTTCGAAAATATCAAAAAAAAAATTTTTTTTAAAACGCATTGAGTTTTAATGTAGAATAGATTTTAATGACAAATCTTGACCAGAATAACAGAATGAACGAGTATAATATATTTATAAAATATTTATTAATTTATAAATTTGTTTCAAAACAAATATATATCTTATGATATAATAAATGATCAATAATAATGAAAATAAAAAAAATATATATTTAAAGAAATGTAATTGTTTTGATCTGATCGTAAAAGGAAGAATAGTAAACTTTATAATCGAGATCGGGTTCCTCTTGAATAAAAGTTTTTTCCGTTTTCGCTTAGAACCACAAACCGATTTGACATCCGTCGTGGCCACGGAGACGACCATATTCCTGACGTGGGAGACCAGCGATCGGGCGTGTGTGAAACACTTTGAGATCTCGGCCACGGCTGGGGATCATTCGCGCTCCCAGCAGCAGTTCAAGGAGGAGAGCTCCGATACCATAAGCATTGCGTTGCCCTGTCTCAACTACAATGTGACGCTGGCCACAAGGGATAATGCGAGTGTCATCGTTGACCGGGATGTAAGATTTGTGGAGACCGGCTATCTGGAGCCCGGCGAGCTGACGCTGACCATCAGCAATCAGTCCAATGCCGACACGCTGGTCACGTGGAAGGAGCCGGACAACAAGACCTGCATTCGCAGCTTTACGTTCGTTTGGCGACGCAATGATTGTGTCTCCGATGAGGATAAGGAGACGAGCACAGCAAGTACGCAGCCGGAGGAGGAGACAACACCGGCAACCAACCAGCCGGATGAAGAAACATCGACAGCAACCACTGAAGTGGATGGTGAGACAGATGCAACCACATTGTCAGCATATGCGGAAATGCAAGCGTATCCAAGGAGTGAGTGCTCAGATTTATCCAGTAAGAGTTCTCTATTATATTCGATTTAATTTCAGTGGCGTGCGAGTGGAGCGATTCCTCCAATGACAGCACATTGAAGCAGTACACCATTCCCGATCTGCAGGGCTGTGCCCTCCACACCGTCGAGATCTACATCAACATGGAGCGCAATAAAACGGCCAAGGCCCGCGAAACCTTTGTATCCGGCGTAAAGGGTAAGTCGGGCAGCGTTTCTTTACCTCAAACATTAACCAACCGGCCGGATTCGCACAGTGCCCAGCGCTGTGTCGCAGCCCGTGCAGGAGATCAACGCCACGGAGCTGCTGTGGGCGTGGTCACCGCCCAGCAATCATGCCCAGTGTGTGGCCAATTACCGGGTGAATCTGACGGGGCCCACACAGCGGCTGGAATACGGCAGCGGCGAGCAGTTGACCAACGAGACTTTTCTGCGCTTCACCCAACTGGAGCCCTGTGGCAGCTACAATGTGGAAATTGTGCCCATCTCAATTGATGGCAGCTCCGGCACCAAGTTCCATGGTCAGAGCACGCTCAGCGAGGATCGTAAGTTGACCGGGAGTATGGATTTCGTATGGAGTAAGATATGTCTACTATTTACACTCTTTGGTAGAGCCCACACAGGTCCTGGAGCCGCAGAGCAAAACAGGACCTTTTGCCATCGAGCTGAGCTGGCGAACACCAAGCTATGCTGATCTCTGCATCGATGGTTACCGCATATCCGGTTGGATGAACGATAATCAGGATGTGGATGCCCTGACCGTGAGCACAAAAAATACTTCGGTACAGTTCGAAAGCGGTCTCATGGCCTGTCAGGCATACACCATACAAATAATACCCTATACGCGGGAGAGTCTGGATGGAGATCTACGACAAATTGGAGTGGAAACGCAATCAGCTGTTGTTAGCTCCGATCAGGTTTGTAAATTCCAAAAAAAAAAAAAAAAGTTAAAACTAAAATTATTTACCAGGCTCGAACTCACCTAAACATTAATTGAGTTTAATAAATTTAAAACCAGGTTCGGTCCGAGATTGAAAAATAATAATAATAATTGTGCGATATTCAAATCCTAGTAATTAATTTTTTTTTATATATATATTGATAATTAAAAAAACAAGAATTAAAAGACTCAAACCCACCTGAGCATTAGTTCAATTAAATTAATTTAAAACTATGTTCGGTCCAAGTGTGAAAAAATAAATAAATATTATTGTTGTGCGGTAATCGAATCCCAGTAATTTTATGCCTTGTAGATTTTGATGATTAAAAACCAGAACTGAAAAATAAA
Organism: Drosophila micromelanica; assembly: GCA_004143825.1. Taxonomy (NCBI): domain Eukaryota; kingdom Metazoa; phylum Arthropoda; class Insecta; order Diptera; family Drosophilidae; genus Drosophila; species Drosophila micromelanica. Next base: position 62,746 of record SCDY01000329.1, read on the forward strand.
ACTTAACATTTTTTTCCAGGCTTGAACATTAATAAGTTCGGTTCAATTAAAAAAATACATATGTAATTGTTGTGCGGTAATCGAATCCTAGTAATTTTGTTCTTTGTAGCAAGAATTAAGCAATAAAATCCAAACATTTTTCCAGGCTCGAACCCACCTGAATATTAATTGAGTTTGAATAATTTAAACTCAAGTTTGAAAAAAAAAAAAAAATTGTTGTCCTGTATTTGAATCCTAGTAATTTTTTTCTTTGTAGATTGATCTCAATCTGGTGAACGGCGGCCTCACATCGCACAGCGTGGAGCTGAATGTGAACAGTCACGACTTTAGCAACAATTGCCAGATTTTCTTTGCGCACTTTAACTGCACCACCGATTTGGATGTGCCCAATAAATGGGCCGAGAAATATGTGGAAAGTTATCGCGAGGGCGGCTTTCAGGCAGTAATCGCACCCCTCTCGCCCTACACACAATACACGTGCGTCATGGTTCTCTACAATGTGGCAGGCGGCTCGAAGCCGAAATCATGGATTGGTTCAACTTTGGTCTACTGTATGTTCCTGTCCGTTTAGTTCCGTTCGATACTAAGCATGTCTAGTCAATTGCAGTTCCCGAACAACCCAGGAATGTGGCGTTGAACAACAGCACCAAAAACAGCCTGACCTTCACCTGGGAACAGCCCAAGCTACTAAATGGACCCCTCAAGTATTATCAGGCTTTCCTAATGCGCTACGAAGCCGATTACTTTGTGCCCAGCATATGCGATGCTATAAGCGAGGGATCCAAAACCGACACCAAAGGTTTGCCTTGATCATTTCTAAGCTCTTGAAGCTCAACCTAACCTCACATTGTATTTATAACCGTAGGCGACACAGCTAATACCTTTTACGACCTTGCACCCGCCGTCAAGTATATTATGCAAGTGGCTGCACAGAATGACTTTGGCTTGGGACAGTACACGGCACCTATCATAGGCGTTACGGAACCAGATGGTGAGTTTGTTTCAAATTTGACGCAACCTAACCTTAAAATTGTATTAACAAAAACAGTGTCGGATTCTGTAACGGATTTAAATGTCACCTCGGAGGGCCCCATAAAAGATAATATCAACTACAGCGCCAATGTGACCATCACCTGGACAATACCCTGCAAATCGAACGGTCAGATCGAGTGGTTCGTCTTGGACTTTAATGGCAAAAGGAACCAACACGAGATTAGGTTCCAGCGACAAGTGCCGCCCGATGGGTATGACAAAAAGGGACGCATGACCTACACAGAAACAGATTTAGAGCCGGAAGTGGACTACGCCGTAGAAGTGGCCGTCAAGACGCGGAATGTGGAAACTTTGAGCGGGCGTGTTAAAAAGGAATGGAAATCACCGTCAGGCTGTGAGTATTGTAGCTGTCAACATACCAGAACAGAAATAATACTGTGGCAGCAAATTTTCTTTATAATTTAAAATTTTCGCGTTCAATTTATTGTGTAGTGCTGCAAATTGATGTTCAATTATGGTTAGTGTTGTAACACGATTGAGAGAGGAATTGAGGCTGTGACGTCACACCTAATTAAATTACGCTCTTTTGCTTCAACGACGAATATTGTAACTGTTTTTTAGGTCTCTCAATCGTAGTGCTGTAAAACTACAAGGAAGACAGTTATTTATTTAAGCTTTAACCCCTAAAGTGCCTTTATTTAGAAATAAATATTTTATAGACATAAATTATTTCTCCCTCTAGTGCCCGCTGGTTTGGGCGACGATGTGGTTGGCCAGATGCGTGTCAGTGCCTATGAGACAAATCATCCAACCAGTTCGGCAGTTGTGCGTCTGCCCGCCAATATCCTAAACTCCGAAGCGGGCAACATTACGTATTTGGCGCTCCTGTTGTCCCAGAAAAGTTGCGCAGGTGATCCGGTGCTGCAGTACGATGTGCTTAGCTCCGACGTTTGGCCCTCGACGGCGTCCTGGGACGAGGTGGGCGGCGATTGCATTCATCAGTATCAGACTACGCCCGTACGCTGGAAGCCCTTTGAGAGCAGAAGCAGCACAAGTGGACGCGACAGCAGCGAGGATCAGATTGTCTTTACCATCGGTATTGACAAGTGTCCGGATCAGAGTAAACGCTACTGCAATGGGCCGCTGAATGCCAATACGGAATATAGTCTGGTGGTGCGCCTGTTCACCAGCGCCGGCTACAATGATGCCGCTGTGCTGGAGTTTAAGACGGATGCCGCCATCAAGGTGACCCTGATCTTGGTCAGCGTCTGCAGCTGCCTACTGCTAGCATTTGTACTGGGCCTGGTTGTGCTCTGGGTGCGCAAGCGCATAGCCTGGTGAGTGCTTAACGATGGATTAAAGTTGGACTCTTATCAATACGCTTCATTGCAGGCATCGCGACTCTGGCCAGGGCATTGAGGATCCGTTTGGCAATGTGATAGCCAAGAACTTTGCCATATTCTATAACGAAGTTTCCAAGCCGGAGAAGCTGGCACGCGAATTCAAGGAAATAACCGTTGTGGCCTTGGAGCTGAGCTACTCTGCCTCCGAATTGGGCACCAACAAGAATCGTTATGCTGATATATACCCATGTGAGCTGACCTGGTTCTCAATAGTGACCTGCCTTCAATAGTGATCATGTTTACGTTTATTTCAGATGACAAGAATCGCGTAATATTGGATATAGATAGCGAGGGATCCGATTATATCAATGCCTCCTTCATTGATGTGAGTCCAATAATAGTCTTTGCATTGTCGTATTTCATCATAAATCTTTCGTTTATCAGGGTCACACGCGCAAAAAGGAATATATAGCCACGCAGGGACCCAAGCCAGAGAGCATCATGGACTTCTGGCGTATGATCCTTCAGCATAATGTGCGCGTTATTGTGCAGGTTACCCAGTTTCGTGAGGGCAACACGGTAAGTAGCTCCCAAGTCAACACACTCTCTCAATTGTTAACTAATTTCGAATTTCTTTGAAGATCAAATGCCATGAGTATTATCCGTATAATATGCGCGGCGTAAGCGTCACCGTCAAGTACATGGAATGCTTTGAGATCTACAATCGCACGGAACTCTGCGTGGTGCACGAGAAATATGGGCTTAAGGAGAAAGTTATACATTTCTTTTTCAAAAAATGGCCCGATCACGGCTGTCCCGATGATCCCACACACTTGATTGCCTTTGTGAAGAAAGTGAAGGCAGAGAAGCGTCCAAACTACTCGCCAATTGTGGTGCACTGCAGTGCGGGAGTGGGACGCACAGGCACATTTATTGGTCTGGATTTGATAATGCAGCGTCTGAAGAGCGAATCGAAAATCAATATATTCGAAACGGTCAAGAAACTGCGCTTTCAGGTGGGTTAAAAGCTGCCCACACCTAACTGTGATTAATTTTGAGATTTCCTTTGAAATTTGCAGCGCATGAAGATGGTGCAAACACAACAGCAGTACACGTTCCTGTACAGGTGCACCTATGAGCTGGTCAAGCACAAGATACCGCGTGCCGTACACAAGCTCGATGGACGTTCCAAAACGGAGGCAAAGCCGCCACAGGCCAGCCCGAAGAAGGTCAGCTTTCCGGATATCGATCTGAGCCGTGTGGAAACGGCCGTGGTGGACACACCAGATCCGGAGTTGGGCGAAAGCGACAAGCTTGCAACAGCGGTTCAGCTTCCCTCACGCTTTGGCGGCCTACGCCGGACAAAGGATCTGGACTCGTTGCACGAGCAAACGGAATGGAATAGTCACAACCGACCAAATGTTGGCAACGGAGAGTGCGCCATATGACTTTTATGACCATTGTCTGGCATCATGCATGAGAGTGTGTGTGCGTGTATTTATTGTATTATACAAATATAATTTAGCTGCAATAATAGCCAAAGAGCAGTCTTTATCGCTTAATCATTGTACTGTGAAAATAAACAAAAATATATGAGAAAACTTTACGGGTGCTGGGAATGCAATTACGACTTGTTTTGGCATTTTCATAAAAACAATTAAAAACTTGATAAACATCTTAAAGCAAATTTTGAATATTAGCCTTAACGTAATCGCGTGCGCCATATCGGCAAAAGCAACGTATCTATCGAAAATCTATCGATATTTAGATATTAATCAACTGCAACATTGTTTGCTTTCAGTGTGAATGGCAAAGTGGATAGAAGTAGTGTAATTAAGTTTATTTACAACGCCGAAGTCTTTTTAGTACACTAATAAAATGTCTGAGCGCAAAGTATTGAATGTAAGTATTAATATTCCATTATATGCGAAAACGAAATTAATACGAAATGTTTTTTTTAGAAATATTATCCACCGGACTTCGATCCGTCGAAGATACCGCGTATGAAATTGGCCAAAAATCGGCAATACACCGTGCGATTAATGGCACCGTTTAATATGCGCTGCAAAACCTGCGGCGAGTACATTTACAAGGGGAAGAAATTTAATGCGCGCAAAGAGGATGTGGAGAACGAAACGTATTTGGGCATACGCATCTATAGATTCTACATCAAGTGCACGCGCTGCCTACAGGAGATCTCCTTCAAAACGGACCCACAGAACACCGACTACGAGATTGAAGCGGGCGCCACGCGTAATTTTATGGCACTAAAGCTAGCCGAGGAGCAGGCGCGTCGCGAGGAACGCGAAGCCCGCGAGGAGGAGGCAAACAACCCCATGAAATTGTTGGAGAATCGCACACAACAGTCGCGCAATGAAATCGAGATGCTCGAGAGCCTCGAAGAGCTGCGCGATCTGAACAGGCGCCAACAAACCGTGGACTACTCGACCATGCTGGAGCAGTATAATGCGACGGAAACAGAACGGGAACGCCTGGAGCGCGAGGAACGTGAGGACGAGGCGTTTGTCAAGTGAGTGAGCAGCTGGCGCAGTTTTCATCATCATATTAAAGTACTTTTTGTACGTTTTTCAGATCTGTAAACTTTAAAAACAAAACGGAGGGCGGCACACGCATTGTCTCGGAGGAAATAATTGAGGATGTAAAGGAGGAGGAGGCAGCGCCTCCACCAGCCAAATTTGCCAAGCCCAGCACTGCGTCAGCGTCCACCAAGGCCACGTCTTCACAACCGCTGGTGAAACGCAAAACGCCCTTGGTGCTAGTTAAACCCAAGACAGCAGCAACAGCAAACGTAGCTGCAACACCAACAGCAGCAGCAGCAGCAACTGCTGCATCTTCAGCTGCAATCGCTTCTGAGCCAATTGCAGCTGCAGCTCCCACTATAAATTCTACTGCTAAACCAGCTGCTGGTTTATCCCTTTTGGCTGCCTACAGCGACAGCTCGGAGGATTCCAACTGACCGTTGCATATTATTATATTTATATTTAAATGTTACACGACACAAATAAATATGGGAAAACATTTACAAACCTGTGCACTTGCCATAAGAAATGTATGTAAAAACAGTTTCCGAAGTCAAGGTATAATAATTTGTTATATTGAGAAATTGAAAAATTAAAAGAAGAATCAATTGAATAGTTCTTAAAACACAATTTTAAATTTATAAACTGTACTTTTATTATCATTTGTTGACTTCATTTTGCTTCAAAAAATGTTGAACTTACGTTGCTATTTCATTTTTTCAAATACTATATATAATATAGTCAAGGCAATAAGCATAAGGCAAATCAATTTACATACACATATATCAAATTTCAAAAATTAGCAACATCAAACTGACTATAATAGGTGTATAGACATATACACGCATTCAATCATTATACATATATAGATATATATTGTTAGCAATTCATAGCCGATTTCGTGGCAAATGGAACTTAGGGACTATATTTAAAACTAAATACTAGATGCAACAGGTGCTATATATGTACAGCTGCAAAATGTTCATAATGCTTAGGCAACCGAAAAAATAATAATAATAATAAATAATATCACAAGCGAAATAAACCATTAGAAATTATAAATATATATGCTTAGGCTAACATAAAACTAAGCTTTACATTAGATTTTATGTATAGATAAAATTAATAATAAATCCATTTGATTTCATAAATTACGAAGACACTGGTTTGTGCTATATACAGCATATATGGTATATATATATATATATATATATATATATATATATATATATATATATATATATATATATATATATATATATATATATTATATATAGATATATCTCTGTATAAGCAGCTGCATGTTCTTTTTAAGGCCGCCTTCTGGCAAGCGTCGTCACATATTTTACTTTTATATATTACGAGTAACAGTCTTTGTTCGTTTGTTAGTTTAGTTTTTCATGTTGTTTTTGTTTTTGGGTGGCGGGTGGTTTTGGTTTTTGGTTGGAGGGGCGTGGCAGCCCACCTGTTTGTTTACTTTTTGTTTTTTCTTTTTTTGGTGCGTGCATTTTGGTTTGTTTGCATTTTTCTTGGCTTTGGCTAGAAAACTTAAATGTCCACCGCATTGGCTGCTTTGTAGTCAACGCTGGTTGTGGTTGCCACGCCCACGCCCACGCCGCCACCATCATAGTTGTGATTGTTGTTGCGCAGAAAACGCTGCTGTTCGGCGGCGCTGTGATTCAGCTCGTAAAGCTCCAGATCATCGTACTCGGAGACGCCGAGCGCTCGCGTCGGTGCAAACTGCAGTTCGTTGTCATCATCCGGCTCAACGTCATCCTCATCAAAGCGGGGCACCACAAAATCCTCTAAGCTGCGCTTGACCGCCGCATCGGATCCTGTGCCGGAGTCCTTGCTAGACAGATGATCCTGTTGGGCCTCCAAATCCGCTTGCTGCAGATAGCTCAGCGTCAGGCCCTGCTGCAGGCAGCGCTGTTCGTACGACGGCGTCGTGGTAACTATCAGGCGACTCTGCGTCTGCCCCTCGCCACAGTCCAAATCCGCCAAGCTGAGCGGACGCATCTTCGCTTGCGATTGTTGCTGCTGCTGCTTCTGCTGTTGCTGCTGCTGCTGCTGCTGCATCTGTGTGCGATTCAGTGTCGTCAGCTGCGTCTGGTCCAGCGTGTGCTGGCTGCTGGCGTGGGTGCGCGTCGTCGAGCTGTGTAAGAGCTTGCGGCGCTGATAGCGCAACGTGCTCCAGACGATGCAGATGCCAACGAGGGCGCAGCTAATTGTCAGCATCACAACGCACAGCAGCAGCAGATCAATGTCCATGGTATCCTGCACCACCAGCAGCTCCGATTGCAGCGTCAGCGTACGCAAATTGTCGCTAATCTCGCAGCGATAGTGTCCCGCATCGTTGGACTGAGCATTCACAATGACGAGCACCTCCTTGTTCTTGGCAAAGTAGAAGCGTTCCGCGTCCGGGCCAGTGGGTGAATTGTGCAACGGTTTGTTCTCCTTGTACCACTCACGATGCGGCTGCTCCAGCTCCATGTTCAGCGATTCGGTAAGGCACTCCAGCACACACGAATGCCCCAGCACCACCTCCTTGTGCACCAGCGGTATGCTGGGCAGCGGTTTGTCTGTGCAGAATATTTCAAGATTAGAAACCATATACATTGAATTTGGAAATGTGCCTTGACTAACCATTTACGAGCAGCGTCGCATTCACTTTGATCACGCCCGCCGGACTCTCAGCCGTGCAGGTGTATATGCCCGAATCGCTGGGCTTCGCATTCGTGATGAGGAAGGCGTTCTCCTCGCGTATCACCTGCAGCCGACGCTCCGTAGCAGCCGGAAAATCGCTGGCGCCAAACTTCTGCAGCGCCATCTCCGGCATGGGATCGCCGCTGGCGGAGCACACCAGACGTGCTGTCTCTCCCGCGTCCAGCGTTAGATTCGAGGGCACATGCAAAAAGCTGGGATGAACTGAAAAAAAGAGAGTATTTAAATCATGAATACAAATAGCATACTAATATTAATACTAAATCTAATATAAATCGAATACTAACTATCTAGCATATTATAGCATTAGTTAAATTTCCAGTTTTAATTAATTTTTTCTTTTTCGCTAAACTTGAAATATTTAAATTTAAATTTTTGACGCTTTAACGAAGTTGTGAAACTTAAATGGAAACTTCTGTGAAAAACCTTATCCATGTATATATATTTGACAGATTATTTTTTTAATGATATTAGCTATAAATATATACTTACTGCCTATGGATATTTTGAACTTTTGGGCATAAGTCGTGCCAAAGGCATTGGACACTACGCATTGATAGCGTCCGGCGCTCTCGTAGCTGACATTGGACAGGCGCAGATAGCCACCGATGGTGGTCAGATTGGTGGTCTGATCGTGATGGATTTGGGTCTCGGTGCTGGCGCCATCGTGTGCACTTTGACGATCCTGCACATGCTGATTATCGTGTCGCCACTTGATCTTCAGCTCATCGGCGGCGGCCAGCGAAGCGGCCGCTGGCGAGCTCGCAATGCACTCCAAGGTGATATTGGCACCCTTAACGGCCAGCATATTGCTGGGTTCTTGCTGCACCACCGCCTTGGGTGAATCAGCTGCAAGCATAAAATATGTACATAAAATAAACCGATTTCGAGTCGGGTTTTAGCTTAAGACTTACAGCACACCAGTTCCGTTTGGGTCAGCTTGAATAGCTGCTGATCGAGCAGATGCTCCGGATAGCCGCAGATCACGTTGGTGAGGAGCTGCGGGAAGCGGGCGAGCAGCCATTGGCGGAACCACAAAATCTCGCAATCGCAAATAAAGTTTTCCGATTTGAAGATTAGTTTCTGGAGCTTCTGCATGTGCTCAAAGGCGTTCGGCTGTATGCTGGCCAGCGCATTGCCGCCGAGATTGAGCAGCTCCAGATTGTTGAGGCCGGTTAGCGCCTTGCTGCTGATTTGCTTCAGATTGTTGCCATAGAGATCGAGACGTCGCAGTTTGCGCAGCACCTTAAATGGCGCCACCGCGGACTGATCCTCGATGATCCATGCGAGACGATTGCGTCGCAGGTTCAGCTCCTCCAGATTCTTGACACAGTCAAAGGTGTTCTCCGGCAAATACTGCAGATCGTTGTGCGACAAATTCAGCTGCCTCAGCCGCTTGAGGCAGTCCAAGTGCTGTGCCTTAAACTCGCTGATGTGGTTATGGGACAGATCCAACGATTCCAGGGATTGCGTAAACTCCCACGTGTCCAGCTCGATGTGCTTTATGGAGTTATTGGACAAACTGAGATGGTGCAGCTTGGTCAGATTGTACAGGCCCTGGCGAGAGAGCGAACTGATGCCGTTGTGATCCAGTTCGATGCTCTCAATGTTCCGCATCACATGGAAGACGCCGTCCTGCAGCGTCCTGATGTTGTTCGCCTGCAGCTGGAGATGCTTCAGTGACAGCAGGCCACGAAAAGTGGACCAGTTGATCTCCAGCTGATTGTAGTTGAGGGTGCTGCAAGCGAAAAGACCAAGTTAGAGCCACATATAAAAAGCTAGGAGGAAGAGCTTATCAGCTAGAAAATACCCTGTACATTAGGCAAATTATATAAAAATTATATAAAAGGAGCTATCATAATCTTTGCTATAAGTTCGAATAAATAGGATGCCTTCGATATTTATCGATTTTGTTGAGGCAATTAATTTCTCGATCGATAAATATAAAGTAGTTAATTTACCCATCCATTTTACTTAAATGAACAATAAACTTATAATTTATTTCGACAACACCTAAAATGTATCCAATATCGATATTTATCGATTTTGTCGAGGCAATTCATTTCTCGATGAATTTTCACATTTTAGAGAACACGTAAAATGTGTCCAAGATCGATATTTATCGATTTTGTTGAGGCAATCAATTTATCGATCGATTAATATCGATTTTGGACACATTTTACGTGTTGTCTAAATAAACAATAAGTTTATCGTGTGTAATATTTGAGTAAAATTGACGGGTAAATTAATTAATGTTAGATAAAATACTTCACCGCCTCTTCCATTTACATATACATCTGCTTAATACGTTTTTCTTTTACACATTCATTGGGGAACAGGGTACAAACAAAGATCTCGCTAAAACTTACAGGTTCTTCAAGCGATTCAGATTCTTGAACACGCCCCCTGGCAGACTGCTCAAGCGATTATTGCTCAGTTCCAGATCCGTTAGATTGCTCAAAGCGGCAAACGCCAGCTCATCCACGCTGGCTATTTCATTGGAGTTGAGTATTCTGTCAGTGAAAATGGGTAACAATTAGTCGAAGAGTTCTGTTTAGATTGCGGCTTGTAACCTACAAGTGCGCCAGCCGATTGGGTATGGGGAATACATTGGCCTCCAAGCTGACCAGCTGATTCTTGCTCAGATCCAGCGATTTGAGCTTGGGCAGCAGCGCCAGGGCCTCGCTCGAGATGCGCGTGATGCGATTGTTGGCCAAATCGAGTTGACGCAACGACTCGAGACCAGTAAATTTGGGCATAACATCCAATTGATTGCGCTTCAGAGAGCTGTGGAGAGCGTAGAGGAATGGACCGAAAGAGGTTATAATATAATATAGAAATATATGTATCTTTATAATAAACTTATTTTGGTTTGTAAGATTTTCAGTTCCTGAATCTGGTGTACAATAAAACGATTTCCAACAAAGAAATATTTTTTAGGCTGTTGCTATACAAAAATACTGTTAATAATTAACAGTATTTAAATAGAAACTAAAGACTGTGTTTTTATCTACATAACTAATTCATTCAATTTTAAATACTATACTATATATTATTGTACCATACAAAAAATTTAAATATATGCAGAATAACTTTGCGCTTAAATTAAGCTCCAAGTTTTCGATTTAAATAAAATATTTTATTTTATTTGTAGTTTTTAACTCACAAATTTAAAAATTTAACTACACCTTTTGCTTGAATTCAATCTTTTAACTCTCTCAATCTTTATATAAAATAAACCTTTTTTAGAAATAAATTGAAGCAGAAGTTCTCTTTTTATAATTTATAAATGAGTATTTAAAAAATACAGATTATATAGCTTTATCTACTGTAGATAGCTATTTGCCAGTGAAATAATTAATTCAATATAAATATTTGTTTTTGTTTTTACTTACAGTTTGTGTAGCTGAGACAGATTTCTTAGCGCTAAAACGCTGCTGTCATTCAATTTGTTGCCCGGCAAAAGTCTATGAAAAATTAAATGATGTACAAGTTAGAGTAAATCGAATATAAAAACTGCTAAAAACTAAGTTATATATTTAAAAAATATATTAAAGTAAATAGGAAGTAAACAGCTTGTAAATAGCTATGTAACGAACTTCCCACTATAACACTTACACTATAACACTATAAATAATAAAACTATTTATTTATTATACCCTAGTACCAATATCGTTAATTCTTTAACACATATATTAAAGATAATTGCCAATTTTTTTATAGTAGTAGAAGCTTTATTTTAAATTATAAGTAAATATATGACTCCAATTCCTTAATAAAAATAATTTTTTGCTTGAATATTTTTTGAGAGCTTCTTACTATATAATAAAACAATGTAAATAAAAAGTTATCTTTACTTGATTGAAAATCTAAAATTGAAAACTATTATTTATACTGGCCCTTTACTATTTCTGTTAATTCTATGTTAAACTTTTAGCTTTTGTGAACTTTATCTTAAATTTAACTATATCGTTTAGACGCAAATTGAAAACAAAAACAGATGGCTTTCATTTATAACTTATAAATACGAGTATCTAAAAATACTCGCTTAGCTAAAAAGATTATACAGCATTATCTACTCTAGATAGCCGCCCGCAAATGGAATAATTAGTTCAATATACAGTTGTTTTTGCTTTTACTTACAGTTTGTGCAGCTTGGGCAGATTTCGTAGCGCTGAAACGGTGCTGTCGTTCAATTTGTTGCCTGTCAATAGCCTGTGGGGTGGAAAAATAAAACACAAAATATAAAATAAAAAAATCTTTCAGAAAATATGGCCAAACAATGTTAGCTGATTGGATTTTCGAGGCCTGCAATTAATGTGCCGCAATTATGCTGCAATTTGGCTGATAAGCGCGCCACAGTGCTGCAATTATTGATGCATTGACGTCGATAACTCAACGCGCGGCATATTTTGCATAATTTTGCAGTGCATTAAATTGATTAAAAGCGCGACGATAAAATCGCAACCCCCAAAAGAAAAGCATGAATAAAACTACTGGGCCGGCTAAAGCTATAAGTGACTGTCAGTTACCCTGTAGAATATAATTTCAAAAAAATGTATTTTATATATACTCAAATTTTAATATATAAATAAATTCTCCATACGATCCAAAATGTCTTCAATAAAGAATAGACATTTTATTAAACAATTTCTTATCTGAATATACTATAATTTTGCTTTCAATTATGGCATTTCTTTTTATAGATACAATAAATAACTTAGAAATTTTTTCCAGATTTTGTCGTATGTGGTATATATTACATTTTATAGCTCAAGCGCTTTGGTTTATAATTTATAGTGTTTTTATTCTGCCTTCTACAAGGATATATCCCTTTTCCACCTCAAATTGGTATAGGGTATACTCAAAAGTCAATTGTAACAACTCCACATTGCGAGGGTTGTTGCGAATGTTCCATAAAGTATTCTATTTGTATTCTGGGGGGGTTGCAAATGGGGTTGTTCGGTCTACTTACAGTGTTCGCACATAGTTGGGCAGCACTGGCACTCGCTCCAAGTTCAGCTTTTCGCATGTGAAAAACTCGTTCTGGCACTTGCACTCCCTGGGACACTTGTTGTTATTGTTGTTGTTGTTATTATTATTATTTTTGGCATTTGCATTTGCCGCTGATTCCGCAGCTGCCAGCTCCCTCTTCGCCAGCTCGTACAGCCCACCATCGTCGGCGACAAAGCCGCGCGTTTCCAGTGAAGCGGACGCAATGGAAGAGGCCGCTGCCGCTGAGATTTCCAATGGAATATGCAGCGCTGCGAAATCTTCATCGGCCGCATCCTCCGATTCGTCTTCGTGCAACGGCAGAAATCGTGGACGCTGCCGTTGATGCGCCGCTGCTGTCGATGCCAGCGCAGCCGTATTTCCGCCGCCGCCAGCTCCGTTATTCTTTGCGAGCATCGCAAAGAGTTGTTGTTGCGGCAGCTGTTGATTGTAGGAGGCACCGCCCGATTTGAGCAGGGCGCTCAGCGGCGATGTCGACGCTTCGCCGGACTGTGACGTCGACGGTGACGGCGCGGCGGCAGCGCCTGGTACGTTGCTTTGACAAATTGTTGTAGTTGTTATCAGCAGCATGCACGTAATTAGCAATAATTTATTGATTTTATTGAAATCATTCGTACGCATTGTTGTTGTACTACTATAATTGCAATTATCATTAAGCGTTGTTGTTTCTTTTACAATTGCGTTGTTGTTCTGCTGTTTGCGTCGCCGTCGCCGGCGTCGCCACTTGGCACCCATGCTCAGTGTTGCGAAGCGTTGCAGCAGAATTGACGTCGTCATTATGAATTTGCTAATGTAGTTGTTGTTATTACTGTTCATATTCTCGCTGTTGTTGTTGCGGCTGCATATTCGCCGCTTTCGATAATTATTAAACTTTATCGTTGCACATGCATCCTTTGCCCTTTCCTGTTGTTTACTTTTAATAGCCGAAACGTGCATTTTGCGTTTTTGCAGTTTAGTTTTTTTAATATGCTTTGTTTTTTCTATGGTTGATAAAACGTTCGTTTGCGCAGCTTTCCGTTATTCCTCTGCTGTGGCAGCGACGTTGGCCTCGCCGGTGGCCAGTGTTGTAAAGCACGTTCGCATTTTTGGCGTTCGAAGCTGCTGCATGATCAACGTCTGCAAATTGAAGAGAAAAAGAGATAGCATAAGCTAAAGGATGCCACAGTATGGAAATAATAATAATTCAATATGGGGCGTAATAAAGTATCGATTACTTATTCGATGCTGATAACTGTCCAGAAAGAAAATTTAGTATGTATATATATTTTTTTAAATATAAAAATAATAACATCCCTCTAGCTGCGACTTGTGCTGCAATTAAAATTGTTTATATTAGCGTAAAGCAAAATAAATAAATAATAAATTATAAACAGTGCTGGCAAATGACTCTGGCAGTGCGCAAAATGCTCATTAAATTAAAATACGACCGGATGTTTTGGTGCGAAAAAATAAAACACGAATCAAAAAAAAGAGCCAACGTTTTATAACACAAATAACAACAGCAGCAGCAGCAGCAAAAGACGCACCAGACAGCAGCATCAGCCCAAAAAAAAAAGAAGCAAAAAATATCTTTCAACTTGTTGAAATTGTGCAGCGTTTTGCATTTTGTACTTTGCGCTTGCAAAAAAGTCCAAAGCACACAGACGCAGACAGACAGACAGACAGACGAATTCAAAAGAAATTCGGCGACATTCAGATAAAGCGAATGCTGCGCACTTTTTTGCTATCAACTTAAATTGGGGCGTGCACGACATTGAGATGCCCAGCAATCAGCTGAAGTGGGCAAATAAGATTAACAGCACTGTAGATAAATGTTATATACATATATGCATGAAATATACACTGTGTTCAAGTTAAGTTTACACATTGTATCTGAGAAAATAACGTACAATTTTATATTGTGATTAGCACAAGTTGATCATATAAAGTGGATCATCTGAAAATGTTCAGAACAAAGTTACGCAAATACTGATAACTACGAACTTATATAGTCTATATATTTAGTTTATATCTATATATCTGTCTATAATTTTATTCATATAAACTAAGCTGTTTATAGTTTATAGTTGCTAATTAAATTGTAGTTTTAGATTTAGGCAACATCAATAAGCTAACAAATCAATTTATAAAACTGTAATTCGCATTAATGTTTGCATTGACCTGTTGCACAAATTAGTTCTAAGCGAATGTAACTGACGGCATTGGTAAAGCTGCTTATGGCCATGTTCAGCTAACAAACATATTTCCCAGGCCAAAAACGAGACACCCACCAAAAAGGGCGAAGAAGCGAAGGAGGCGGGCTGCAAAAACTCAGCAATAGTCGCAATTACCGCACCAGACATGACCATATACATATATATATATATAAATTTATATAAATGTATTTACCGAGTACGTAACGTAGAGGCTATATAGAGGAGGCGGCTTTTGCTGGCCAGGCTACTAAAAATGGTCTGGCACACACACACACACACAGATGCATCAGATAGGCGCGTTAAAATGCCCAGACAACCAAATTTAGTAACACAAAACAACAACAACAGCATCATCAGCAAAGAGCAAAGCGTAATGAAATCAAATAAAAAAGTGCACGCCATCGGGAAAAAGCAGCACAAAGCGGCAAACGGAACCCGCTCACTTTACTTAGTTGAATATATATAAAAAAATTCTTTTACTAATTTTTTTTTCTCCCTGCTTCAAAGAGTTTTTCCACACAAAGCAAAAGGAGAAGAAGAAGAGGTTGTAGAAGCAGGCAGCACATCAAAAATGAAAACATTTTCTCGCAACTCGCAACTCCAGACTCCTCTTTCTATATATAGTCGGGCAGTTTTCTGGCGAGTTGCTGCTCAAGTGTCCGCAGTGAAGTGCTTTTGATTAGTTTTAGTTGCCATCGATAATAGCAACAACAACAACAACAACAACAAAATGAAGTATTGGCCTCAATTCTCTGTAGTACTCCCCCTAACTAGCCGAGGAAAGTCTGGTGTCTGTTGCAGCCACAATAATAAGGCAAGTTTGGTCTCAATTAGATAATTTTATATTGGGCTCCCTTCCATATACCATCCATATATGTATATATGCATGTATATAGAGTGAGAGAAGTACCACTCCATGCAATTATCTAATCAATAGGTTTGCACTGTCTACGATCGTGCCTCGATCGTTGTGGCGGTATCTACAGAGGAAATCGTTTATATATGCCGTTCTACACATATCGAATTTATTGAGCAGTTATGTTGGAAAAACAAGATGTGTTAATGGTAAATATTTGAATTGGCTGCGGCAAGTGCTTGACTCAAAATTAACCAAGATTCCAATAACCAATCGCAAAACAAGGTGTTTGCTCAGTTTTACTGTTGATAAAGCGGGGAAATTCAAGAACACTTTATAAGCTTTACGTAAAGCTTATAAAACCCACTCTTTGTCAACACTAAAAAAAATAAACACATTCTTCAGATATTGGAATATTGGTCAATGTTGAGCGTTAAGTTTTTAAAATGTTCATTGACGAGAGAGTTCAAGCAAAAGAAAATACTAAAGAAATGTATTTTATATTCTTTAATTTAATTTGACATTTATGTTAAACTTAAGAAATATATGTTGCTATATGTGAAGATTTATTAAATCCTCTCAGCCTAACCTAATCTCTTAATTTTATAATTATCTCAACATAAAAATGTATAAATGTATATATACAACAATGGCATATCTTTATAAATATTCAGTATTCAAAAAGCACATCAATCTGAAGCTGCCATTAGCTGCTTTGAGTTGATGTGACATGGTTTTTTTTAAAGAGAAACATTATAAAATTCCATCCAACACCTTTGACAAGCTTTTGATAAGACTATCGATCAACGGCATTTGCTGCGTGTGGCCGCCAATCGCAATCGATGACAGTTTGCAAACCCATGTTGTCTATCGATCAACATATTGAAATAAAAACAAAAAAAAAAGGAAGATTTATTTTTGTATTCTTTTCCTATAATATATAAATTAGTTTTGTATTGTATCTTTGTCCAAATCTTGTGCTACAATTTTCACACACCAATCAGCGACGATTCAGTTCTCTAATTTTCGTCGTTGTCAAAAACTGGCGGCCATTTTGAATCAATTTGCATGCATAAAATGCTAACTAAATCGCATATTGATTAGCACAAGTTCTCTCTTTAAGATGCTTATGAAAAAAACCCAAATGTAAGGGCAAAACCCACGCCAATCAATTTTATAAGTAAACATTTGTTGTTTAAAGCTTTCGCTTTGAACTCATTTTTTTTTTTTTTTTTTTTTGTGTGGATACCGACAAAATTTATGATGAGCAAAACAAATGCAGATTTTTAGTTTTATTTATTTATTTATTTATTATTTTTTTTTGGTTGTGTTCGTCAACTCCCTCACAATTTATTAGATAACGGTACGAGCATGGGCGAGTATGAAAACGACAAAATGTCGACGTTGTTAGCTGTCGATGGCGATGATATGATAATGCCGCACATAAATATACAATAGACAGGGGTAAAAAATACAACAAAAATTAAATAAAAACACACACATGTGACATGTGTATGTGTTTGGGTGTATCTGTCTTAAAGATCGCTAGCTGCACAGGAATAACATCATTTTTCATTTGATTCGAGAGCAGATTGTGGCGATAAATGAAAGAGAGAGAGAGACAGAAAGAGAGAGGAGGAAAACTTCAAATAGTTTTTGTTTTAAATTAAATTTATATAACACTTTTAATGTGTTTTTCGCTTGTTGTTACATTTTTGGACATTTGCTTTCTTCTGTTTTTTAACATTTTAGTTGGAGCTTAATAAATGCCTGAGTCTGCATTTTTATTGGTCTTAATTTTTACCTGCTGCCTGTTGATTTGCTTTTTAACATTTAAATTGGTAATTTTTCTTGTTGTTGCCTGTTTTTATTATAATTATTCTGCTGGCTCAGTTCGTTTCTTGTTGTTGTTGTTGTTATTTTTGTTGTCGCCCACTGCTTGTGTTTTCTGGTTTTTTTGTGTGTGATGAAAACGCTTCGCCCAAATGTTGTTTGTTGTTGCTTCTACTTGTGTCATTTGTTGTTGTTGTTGTTTATTGCCTTTGCCAAATGAATACAAATATATACAATATTTTTGTGCGTGTGTGTGAGTGACGTTTGTCGTTGGCGTAAAAATACCAAAAATACAAGAAAAAGAAAAAATAAAAAAGAGACAAAACCAAAAAAAGTCAAAGCACATGCTGTGGGCGGGCAGTAATTTGAGTTGGAATATGTTGAGGTGGGTTGTGGTGAGGTGAAGTTGAGTTTAAAGCAGCTGCAGCTGCAGTTGCCAAAAACTGCAGATGAAAATTTACAGTGGTATGCATTATACAATTCCATGGATAAATTTAGAGCAACCGAAGGCTCATTAAAAAAATTTAATTGCAAAAACAAGAAAATACAGATTTTAAGCAATTTGGCATCTGCGTTCGATTCGTTGGTTAATTATATAATTCATATTATATTTTAATGCAACTTAATTGAATATAATACATTATTTTATTAGCAAGCAATCCTGAAGGTTTCAATCTTCTTTAAAAACGATACATTTAACTTAAACTTAATATTTTTAGTATCTACTTTTTATATATTTTCTCAACTTAAGATTTTGCTACTAATGAGCACTTAAAACACATTAAATATGTATTAAAAGAGAAGGTAGTTATTTCATTGACTTTTTATTCTGGCACATATAGCAACAAGTAAAAAGGTAATATCCAAGTTCCCACTAAGCCGCTGCGCCACATCCGGCTATATTGCAAATGTAATCAATTGAATTTAATTGCTTATAAGCTGGTTCGTAAAATGAAAAAAGCAACAACTACAAAGCTGATCAGTTGTCAAAGTGAACGCTTATGCTAGTACTTAAAAGTGTACATGTGTGTATGTGTGTGTGTATCTTGCATGTCTAATTTGTATGTCTCTCTTTTTAGTGTAATCGATTCGTTTCGCCGTGATCAAGCAGCTATTCAAAGGCACATAAAATTTGCTCGTTTCCATTACACCCCACAATTTGTCTCTCTTTCACACACAACTCTGCAGTTGTTTTTTTTTTTAACCTACAGTCTACAGCAGCAGCCAACAACAAGAACCGCAAAAGCAACAGCAAAAAAAGACTGAAGCTGCGTTTGTCGCGTGGTCTGCGCTGTCCCTCTCTGCTACTAGCGGTGCGCTGTTCTGCACACTGCTCACACACAACATCTCTCTGCCACTGCCTCGGCCGCAACCTCTCTCGCTTGCTCCTGCTGTGTAGCTGTGCTGAAGGTGCGTGGGCACGAGAACGGAAACAGCGCGCAGTCAGCGTCGGCGTTGTCTGTCGCAGTTGACGTTACGTCAATGTGAGATGTACATGTGTGAGTGTTTTTCTGTGTATTTGTTTGTGTTGGCCTGTGGATTACAATAACAACATAAAAGGTAAAATCGTTGCCTATTGCCGCGCTGTCTGCGGCGACTAATTAGGTAACGTGCCAGCTACAGCAACAAGAACAACCCCTCCTATACCCTACGATAAGAGCAGCGCAGTTGCTGCGCAGCAACAACGACGCAAATAGCAACATAAATTTTGCACACACACACATCTGCACTAACAACAAAATCCAATAAGAAAGCAACTGCCAGGCTGTCTGTGCCAGCGGCTGCCTCGTCGCGCTGCCGTGCGGCGGTTGTTTTTTTTTTGTTTTTTTGTTTTTGTGATGTTTTTTTTGTGCTTTTTTGCAAAAATAAATTTAATTTTGTAGCTATTAATTTTCCACTCTAGATACGAGCGCGAGACGCTGCCACCGCTGCCCTCTTGCGTTCTCATCTGTCTATCTGGCGGCTAGCTAATTAAATAACTAAAAAGAGTTTTTATAATTGTTGGCTTATTTCATTGCCTTCTGCTTGGATGCTTTGGACTGCACAGCTGCTGGTGCTGCATGCAAGCACGCTTATAACGGTTTATTAAAACGAATGCGCAGCAAACAGGGCGTCAAGTAAGGGAGCTTTAAAGCTTATCTTCACGATATAACTTTTTCATTGTGTTTTTTTTTTGCACAATTAGTTAACGAATGCATGTATATGTAAATATTCGTACACGTATTGGTGTATATTTATGTATGTATAATAAATTAACGTCTTTTTTTATCGCTTTAATGATAAAACGTTTTGCTTGATTGGTCTAAAGCGCATAAATAACAAATAAACAAAGCGTGGAAAGTGTTATTGTTATTATTGTTGTCGTTGTTGTTGTTGTTGTAGCTGCTGCTGCTTGATAAGGCTGAGGGGTGGCCTCTGATATGTGATATCATATGCCAAAAATGTGCTGCCTCCGTTGGAGGGGTTGTGTGTCCAGTCAGGTGGAGTGGACTTAGTGAATTAACCTTGGGAATGTTCGATAAAAAATAAGAACAATTGCAAAATAAGTTTAAGCAAAATTTACGCAAATATACGTAGATATAGAAATCTTTGGGGGTGGAAAGAGGTTGGTAGACAACAAAAATGTTTAAAAAAAAGTTCAATATTTAGTAAGAATTCCGTCTATTTCCAGTTTGTTTCTTAAGATAAAATTTTAAAACTGAGTTGTTTTTCTTGACCTAAATAGTTAATACCTATTGCCTAAAATGTTCAAGTTAAGAAAAATATTTATTAAAGATAATGTGAAAGTTTAATTTCTCGATTAAAATTTAAGAAAAGATAAATCATAGCAAATAAAAAGCATTTGAATTTTTACTATCCTTTAGGACAAAGCTTAGAAAATTCCATACGATTTGAAAAGCCTACTTGAGATACAAATATTTTCTGGAACTCAAAGTATTTAGTTTAGGTTTCTATCAAAGTAGACGCTGCTTTAAGCTACGCCCTCATGCTTCCAAAATCATTCTCAGTCAGTAAAGCCCTACACTCCTGAGAAAGAAGGCACAATATGAAAGCCTTTTTTAAAAAAATTATTCCAACATTTTCTCATACGGACACGGTAAATATAATATAATAATTCTGTTGTATATAACCCGAAACTGAATAATAATATTGTCGGTCCTAGACAATGACTGCCATTACTTCAAATACTGAAGAGCCTGTTGTGGATCCGATGCCGCGACGTCGCAGCGCTCGTTTATTGATCAAGCGGGAGAGGGCGCGCAAGCAAGCCGAGGAGGAGCTCAAGAGACGTCAGGAGCTGCAGTTGGCGGAGCAGCTCGATCAGCAGTTGCCGCAGCAAAGACAGACCAGAAACGTCAAACGCTTGTCCCAGCAGAAAGTACAACCGGCTCTGGCACGGAATATGCAAATGGTACCGAAGCCGCGCCAGAAACGCAAGCGAATCCAGGACCAGGAGCAGAATGATCAGATCCAAGTACACTGCTGCGTCTGCGCCGAGATCAATGGGGAATACTACAAGCTCTACGATTTACCGGATCAGGTCGAGTTTGTTGTACCAAAGGAATCACGTGGACTCTAAGATTTGGAGTGTACTTTTTGATTTTGATTTTATTTTTTTTTTGTTTTAAGAAAATGTAAAAAAAATTCTAGGTTATATTATATTAGTGTTACCAAAAAAACAATAGAAATATTAAGAAATTCCCAAAGGATAAGTTTGTATTCATTTAAAGATTCTTCTCTTTAACCCTTTCCATAACGTTTGCCATTACCGGTAACGCCTTTTTATGTGGAAAGAGGCGTAAAAATAACATAGGCCATAAATCAACTATTTTTCTATATTCGACTTCATATCTCGTTTGATTCCGTAGAAATTTGTAGCTGTTTTATAACCCGTGACATCAGCTGCATGACGGACTTGCACAAATTTAATTTGCTTACGGTGTCTACAAATTTCTACACCCTGTAGATAGTGGCTAATGGGGTAGGTGTGTTTGTCAAGCAAGTTAATAAGAGTAGAAAGCATTTTTATTATTGTGGTAAAATGGTGTTTAAGCAGTATTATACCCTGTAAATGTTGGGTGATGAGATACATATGTCATTTGGAACAAGATATAGATCTAGAAATGTATTGCCTATTTGTTTTGTCATCTTTACTGGGTATTTTATAATAATATATAGTATAATTGTGTAAAAAGGCATATATTTTAACTGTTATCTATTTTTATTATTTATTTGTTATATATGTGTAAAAGTTGTTTATAAGTGAGTATATCCTGTGATAAATGGATTTTAATGGTATACTGACTTTGACTTTTTTATAAATAATACAAAATATTTAATACGCATTTAGTTAAGTCTTATTTCTTGTCTAATATCATTTACAGGGTATTTTATGACAGTTGAGCCTTTATCTGCAGACTGTAGTACTTCTGTTTGTTATTACTAAACGTGTTATCAAACGCATAAATGATAAGCAGTCAACAAAACAAACGACAAACAAAGTTTATTGCTGCGACAAACCAACTTGGAAAGGCCTTACCAGACTTATGGGCCCTACTATTTTCAGATAATGTCAAGTGGAGTTAAATTATTTTTTTATTATTATTATTTTTCATTTTTGCCAGGGTTCGGGTTCATGTTCAGGAAAAGCGGCAAAAAAAAGAGAATTTCTTTGCAGCTTGAATTTCTCACCTTGAACCAAAATGGTGACTTGTAAGTTGGCAATTTATGCGGCCCATATATAACGCTTACGGATGCCGATCAAAGGAAAACGATGGAAGCTGCAGAGGCGTAAGCGGGGGCGTGATCCCTCTGGCGGCAGGTCACATGGGATGCCCCGCAGCAGCAGCAGCAACAACAGCAGCAGCAACAGCAACAGCAACGCATACAAAATTTAATCCGCAGCGCAATAATTTTTCGATTTAATTTTTGGTCTCTTTTAATTTTGTTTTCTTGCTTAAAGCGGCTCAAGAAAATCTTCGGGCATGTCAAATTGAGTTCCATTCAAAAAAAAAAAACGTAAAATAAAAATTAAAAGAGATCGAGAGCAAAATACAAAACAAAAGCTATAAAATGCGGGCATGTTAAATTAAGCAAGTGTGCTCTAACCTGGCATGCCTGACTGGCAGATGCTCTGTAATTATAATTTTTTGTTTTCTTCAATGTGCTAAGTACTGCACTGCACTCAAAATAAACAGATTTAATAAGTTTTTCTTTATTGTCTGATCTGGGGAAATCATTTTAAAGAAAATTTAATTCAATAATAATAAAAATGTGTATAAATATTAAACTGGACCATACTCTTCGAGATATGTTTAACGAACATGGATAAGAATTCGATAATTATCGATTTATTAAATTTGTATTCTTTAAAGGTTTTGGTATTATTAAACTGAAATATAGCATTTATAATGTTCGAAATATGTTCAGAGAACATGGATAGGAAGTCGATATTTATCGATTTATCAAATTTGCATTCTTTACAAGTTTTGGTATCATTAAACTGGACGAATATAGCTTTTATAATCTTAAAGATATGTTCAAATAACATGGATAACAAGTCGATATTTATCGATTTATCAAATTTGCATTCTTTACAAGTTTTGGTATTTATTTTCTGTTTTTACTATTTATTTACAGATATATAGACATATATGAAGATGACTGTTCAAGCTGTTTAACTATAGATATTTGCACTATAAAGCTAGTTGACCAAGCCAATGTTAGCTTCTTCTCAACATATAAATATATAGCCTCTTACAGCCAGTTGCAAACATTTGCAAAACTTTATGATACCCTTTTGTGCGCCTTCTCAATGGGTAACAAAAAAACAAAAATAAAGGCAATGCGGCTGTCAAAAGATCTTAACGATGAAAAAAAAGAACGAAAAATGTTGAGACCAAAAAAAAGCGATCCTGGCAGGCGAAGACTTACAAAAACGCGCAGAAGGGCTGTCAGTTTGCGCGCTGCCAAGTTCGCAGTTTGCAGTCTCCAGAGCCGAAAGAGGCACAACCACACACACACACACACACACTTGCACACACACAGACACAGGTCATGTACTGTGTTCGGGCCAAGTGAGAAAACCAAGCGCGACACCAACACCAAAAACCGGCTACGACCGCCGCTCGGCGTCTCTTCTGACGGCTGTGGCCTGTGGCAAGGGAATTGAATTGAATTTCCAGTCGGACGTTCAAAATTTGTGCCTTTGCCTTTTTGAAGGTGTGAAGAAAAAATAAAATACAAAGCACAGCGGAGACGACGACGACGGCGACGGCACAGCACGAAATTCTGAAAAACTTCACCAGCAACAACAACGGCAACAATAAGACGAAATCAACTGCAGATCTGCCTGAACAGAAACTAAAGAACAGCACAGCAGAAACCAAAGAATACAACAAAAACAAAAACAAAAAATTGAAGAAACTGAAAACTGGATTGTTGCCTCGTTTTCCAGTGTGTGGCATGAGATGTGAGATGAGGCATGGGGCAGACTCTTTGGGATTTCACAGAGGGTTTCAGCATTGTTGTTGTTGTTCTGGCTATGATCTCTCCGCGTGTGTGTGTTAGAAGCATCTGTTTCTTTTGGGTTCGGATTCGGTTTCGGGATTGGTTTTTCGTGTTGTTGTTGTTGTTTTTTGCCACTTCGGTCAGCTCTGACAGGCCTCAAGAACTCAAGGTGAAAAGTACTTATAATAAGGAAGCCTGACGGCTAAATGGGCGCATTAAGATTACGGTCCATTCAAAAACGCTTACGGACTACCCAACAATATGTTTTGTGCATGGCTCATTTTTTTTGTTTCTTCTTTCAAAAGAGAACTGTGAGTTGACTTTTTTTT
The DNA here is from genome assembly GCA_004143825.1 of Drosophila micromelanica. NCBI lineage: Eukaryota > Metazoa > Arthropoda > Insecta > Diptera > Drosophilidae > Drosophila > Drosophila micromelanica. The sequence goes on from SCDY01000329.1 coordinate 87,082, forward strand.
GTATTTTTTGTATTTTTGCTATTGAGCCCTATGACAAACGCAATTGTAACAAAAGTTCTTTTCAATAATGACCTGGTCGATTTGTGTATTGAATTTTTCCCATTTACATTGTTCTATTAGGCATGGTAAATGTTGAAAATATATTTTCAGAGTTATTCAAAAGAATCGAAACCTGAACAAAGCGTACTTTGAATTTTGTAATTGAATTTTACGCTTTTGAGTGTGGAACTCATTTAACATTTTTAGTCAAATAAAGAAATATCCACAAATGTCCCTTTCTAAAAAATCTTTTTATAATACCATACTTTAAAGCTGACATTCTTATGGTATTTCAGTTTTGTTTTTTCTTTTTAATTTTGAAATATTATCTAAATATTTTTAGAGATTATGTGCTTAACTTAAAATTTGTAGGCTTTTGAAATTTATATTTTTTATTAAGTTTTATTTATATATATATATATTATATTTTTAATTCATATATTATATTTCATTTTTCGATAATAATATTATATCAAATATCTTCAAATATTAAATTTGTTTTAACTTTCAAACTGAAATTTTTAGATAATTAGTCTTATTTTGTGTTCTCATACGATACCATTTAAAGAACTTCTTTAATTTTAATTTTCTTTCAAAAAAGTATTGTACATGGTGGAATTGGGCACCTTTAACATGATTTTATTATTTTGCTTGCCATAAAAGAAAACCTTTAATTTAAATAAATTTAGGGAACATGTTTTGTATATCAATAGATCTGTAAACCCTACCCTAGAGAAGCCAACTTTGGGTCTCACAGGCGCGCACGTAGCGCAAACACACACATACGGAACACACAACAACACACACATGGAGCATAGAGATACCCACATAATAACAACAACATAACCGACAACTATTCAACTTCGAACCGAATCTGATTTCTGAAACTGATTGTGTATGCGTTGCTGTTGCTGTTGCATTTGTTGTTGCTGCCGCACAGTTGACGTTTCTGCCCAACGTCAGTTCGAGTTAAAAAAGAAAGAAACCTACGTGAAATCCTCCAGATACACACATACACACACACACATGCAATGGCAAAGATACAGATACAGATAGACGACGCACCGAGCCACATGGAGGCGACGCGTCGGTTGGCTTAAATTGGTTTTTATTGTTGCTGTTGTTGCTGCACATGTCCATTGTTGGTGTTGCCCCATTCGTTTTGACCATATTTCTTGTTCTTGTTCTGCTTCTTCTTCATCATCATCATCATTTTGTTGTTGTTGTTTTTTACCTTTCTTTGAAGTCGCATTTAATTCTTGAGCTGCCTTTTGTTGTGGAGTCTCCGTTGGGGCCGCGCAGCTTCGAGGTGTGAAGAAAAGAATTTTTCTGTGCAATAATCTTGATGCCTTTTTAAGATTTGTTGCAGGCTCCTTAGTTGGACCTGGACGTGGAGCTGCTCTTGACTGTATTTTTTTTGTACTTCTTCGTCGGGGCCGCTTTTTGTTCGTTTCGTTTCGGTTCGGTTGAAAAATGGTTTTCGGGGGGGCTTAAGAAAATTTACGCCATAAAATGTGAAAATAATTGGATACACTCGCATCTCCTTTTTTGAATGCATTTCAAATTGCTAATGATGAGAAGAAGCAGCGGCAGCAGCAGCAGCAGAGAATTTAGCTGCAACCAACTCGAGTGAAACAGCTTTTGGCCAATTGCCGCATTTGCCACAGATTCCTTCCGTGAGACAAGCCAAAACGTATTGCATGGACAGTTTGTAAGCGGGCCCGGCTCATTGCCAAGGCTTAAAGGCAAGCGAGGCCCAGCCAACCATTAAATGCATTTATTTATGAGCTCTCCCCTTCAACTCTTGATATAATCTTGGCTAAAATTGGCGGCTCATATGCATACGTGCAACTCGCATATGATGCGCATATTCCGATATTGAATTTAACTAGAATTCACACCTTGAGGCCAGCGCTTGATATTCCGCCGCCCCCCCCCCCCCCCCCCCTACGAACACCAAACCCCAACCCAATCTCCATCTACAAAAATATATATATATAATATATATGAGGCCAAGCCGCAAACTGTTTCGCGTTTAGCTGGAAAACTTATAAGCTGCGCTAATCAAAAAGCAACTCAAGTCGAGTTAAATGATATGGAAAATGCCTACATTGAATTGCTACAAGATTTTTACGTGAATAACAATAATAATAACAATAATTATAATGATTATGATGAACATTAAGGTCACAACCTCATATCAAGCTGTTTAACGGAATTGCACAGGCACAATTTATATGAAGAGAAAAATGTTTATAGGGTATACAAATATTTAAAGACTCGGTACAACTCCTTTTCTAGCTATTCTGTTTGGGATTTTGCTCATCTAAGCCTGTCCCTTGTTTAAGAAGGAAATCATAAATCATATTTAAGCCTCTTAACGTATGCAAAAAAAGCCATAAAATACGGACAATATGAATCATATATGCCTATTATACCCTTGCCGTGGGCATTCCAAAATTTTCATAAGATGTGTAAAGACTACAGCTATAAAGTGTCTATATATAGAGATGTCAGTCTGCTGCTTTATTAATAAAATTTGGCATATATTTTATGAGAGTTTTTTATGCATCATAAAGATGCTATAAAATTTAATTCAATCTATTTTTGATTGAAAAACATGTATAAAAATAGCTTTTATAATTATAATAACAACCAAATAGGTAGTTTTATTATAAATTATTTATATTGGGTAAAAAATTGATTTTTTAGATGAAAAATTTATTTGTTCTAATATTTTAAAATAAATATAGTTAAAAGTGGGCGTTTCTCTATGAAAGTTTTTATTTTTGATAATATCTTAAACAAACTCAGCAATAAATAGAGAGAACGCTTATATATGAGTAAAAATTGATTAACATTGGAAAACTATAATATGATTAATCGGTCAAAGAGTAAGTTTAATTACATATGCTGTAACATATTTAATCTGCGTCAACCGGAAGATAACTGTTCTTTATTGACATTTTGTCATATTTCATTCATTTCATAAACACATCTTGCAATCCATACAGATAGATATATTTATTATTTATTTAAGATACGGATGCGCAAATTATTTACATTAAGAATTCCTTATTTAGGTTGTTTCAAAAACAAACATGTCTTAAGATGAATTATATATTTTAAAATATATAGAGGTTATTTGAAAATGATAACTGCGCTAAGGTCTGTTTCCAATAGAACATGGTTATAACAAAATACTGCATTAGAACATTTTGTTTTTGTATATATAGGTAGGTATATAGTGATATAACTAGCCACTTATCATAACTCGCTTAATCTTTATACCTGGAACGTGGCTTTCGCGCTAATTCATAAATTTTTTTTAGCAACTTTGAATCTTGGCCGAGCGCAAACAATATGCCATAAAAGTAAAATAAGCACAGTAAGAGAATAAGAGAAAATGAAGTGAGCTGCAAAAGCAGGTACACAGAATGCAGTTGAAATTATCAGACCAACTGAAATCTACAAATACAGAATGCATTAACACCTCTCGTGTGCTCAATAGCAGCTCCCTGGCAACCCACTGCTAAGCCCCCCACATACCCACATGCACCCCCTGCCCATTTTCATATATATGTGTGTGGCAAGCCCTTGTAACGAAAAAACGTTTTTTCTAAAGCTTCAACAACAACAACAACAAGTGCAACTTGCACAAATCGTGAAAACCCCCCGAAGAGAAAGAAACAGCAGGCAAAGCGCGGGGAGCAAAAATAAAACCAGCACGAACATTGGCACAACAAAAACAAAAGAAATTAAAAAAAAAAAACAAAAAAAAACTGAGAACCTCATAACTAAATTGCATTAAGTGTAATTATAACTAATTAGAAAAAATAAATAAATAGAAAACAAAAAAAAAGTAATGGCAAAAAATAAAAAACAAGCCGCATAACTGGCCCATAAAAAAATTACATTTTTTCAAAATTGTTTTCATGTTTCTCTCGACCATGGAAAATGATTAAAGCCAGTGGAAATGCTGTGGAAACGATGTGCGATTAGGGGCCGAGGCACAAATGAAATCCCCAGCAATAAATGTAATAATTGCACAAATATTTGAATCACCTGGGAAATGGAATTTTGAATTGATCAACACGACAAGCCGGAAATAGCTGAGGATACACACAAAAGATTACAAATCAAACTTTTAAATCAAATTAAAATGTTAATAAGAAAAATTAAAAGATGATGTCCAATATGAATATTATAAAATTAAAATATATTTATAGTATTTATATAGAGTTAAAAATGACTTAAAATCCCCACTAAAAATATAAGTGAATTTTTTGTATATTCCTTTTAATTTAATATTTTATTTTAATTAATGTTTAGTCTAAATATTTCTCAGCTGAAAATCAATAAAAATTGGAAAATGGATAAAGTCTCAAAACAAAATATGAAACTAAACAAGTTCAACTTTGGCAGGAAATTAAAACTGCTTTTTAAATGGCCTAATCTTATAAATTATAAGCTTAGTTTTAAGTTCTTTAAATCAATTATATTCGTTTTTCTAAACTATCTCCAAGGTAAAGCTTTTATGCAGTTAAACTGCATAAACGAACTGAACTAAATTTGATTTAAAACATTTTCAAAATTCTTCATTCGTTCTGCATGTGGATAAATTGTAGAGAAAAGATTTTTTTGATTTTGCTTTCAGATTGTGCGCCTTTGATTAAACTAAATAAAGGCGCAAAGTTGCGACTGTACCGGGGATTTGTACAATTGGTTCTTCAATTACCAGAGCCACAGCAACAACAACAACAACAAGAACGACAACAACAACAAAGCGGAGCAGATTGAAAGGCAGCATAGGCATTAGCATTAGCCCATAGATGGATGCCTTTGGCTACGGTCAAGAGATGCAAAGCGAGAAACGGGCACAATGAACCAGAGGCGAGAGCAGCGCGGGGGGCATTGGGGGCAAACAGGGCAAAGGGGAGATTGGCTGGCAGGCAGGCAGGCACAAATAAATCATTTAATATAGCGCGCTATTTATCATCTAACATTGCTGCATATCATTCTTCATCTTGGCACACACACAATCACACACACAGTTGGGTGCCTCAGGAGTAGACAACAACAAAAATGTATAAAAGTGGAAGTAGAAAACTAGTAAGAGTGCTTTAGGCGAGTGTGTTTGACTAGCAGATACCCAGAAAAAAAATGAAAACATATACGATAAACAACGATTTCTGATTATCACACTATGAACATTTTAGTGATATAAAATCATTCAATTAACCATTCTCAGGTTAAAAGCGAGAATTATAAATAATTGGAGTCTTTAGCTGGTTTAGTAAGCGAGGTATGTAGAAAAAAAGTAAACATCGATATTTATCGGTTTTGGGTAGCAGTGAAAGTTGACGATCAGTTAAAACATTATATAACTTTAGATTGGGTATGATACACCAAATCTTAGTTAGAATATGCTTAATATACGCAATAAATTGATCGATTTTTATCAATTTTTGAAAATTAAGGCTTAGCTCCTATATTGTCATGACGACTGATAAAGAATAAAATTTCGGTTTCTTCTGCTACGATTACCTGCATTAACACAGCTACAATATACCCATTGTTTTTTTTACACATTACCACGGGGTATAAAAATAGAAGTGAAGGCAAAATTAGCGTGAATGAAACCGATGGCTGAGACGTGTGGCGATGGATGGGGGTTACGGTGTATTGGAGGTGGGGTGAGGGAATTTACACACCTAGCTAGAGGTGTGGGAATGGGGGGAGGTCTGCGGCTGCACTCATATAAACAAATTGCGCGAACCGAGCAGCCAAAATGTCTGCTGCGGCTATAAAGTCACTGCGTGTGTATGTGAGTGTGGTTGTGTGTATGTGTGAAAGAAATGTACAAATGTTTGGCAGTTTCTCAGTCTGTCTGTCTGTCGATTTGTCGTATCTTTTCTAGCGAACGATTCTGTGTTGTTTATTCGTCACTTTAACACGTTCGATGCTGACAGCGACTGAGGCAGCGGCAGCGACAGCGACAGCGACGCAACGTCACTGACACCGACACACACATGGGCAAACAGACAGACATACAAAAACAAACGAAACGCAGCGGCAGAATTTATTTTTATTTAATGCGCGCCTCGCACATATATGCATACATACATGCATTTGTGTGTGTGTGTCTGTGTGCGTATGTTTGTGTGGTGCATGCTATGCCTATCAAGATTGAATTTGGATTTACGTTTGATTGTTTTGATTGTTGCCGCCAACATTTGACTAACAGCAAATGCGTAACAAAACAAAATGCGGTTAAAGTTACAAAAAAACGAAATTCCTTAAAAATCTATGTTGTGTACTTACGTATATGTGTATGTATTTATTTTGTTTTGCTGTGATTTTATGCTCGCTCTCACTGGAGCTCTCTCGGTTTCTTTCTCTCTCTCTCTTTACCACTTGAGCTCTCACTTGCATGCGCGCTATTAGAATTTTGTTGCTTTCCAAAAAAAAAAATAAAGGACAATGCGGTTTAACTATTATGTCTTATCACAGACATATGCTGTGCACATGCATTGAATTTTGTTGTTTTATTCTTTTTTCCTAGTTTTGTATTGATTTGCAACACACACGCGCTTTTGTTTTCGATTAATTAAGCGTAGAGTAATGAAAACACTCAGCACGACGCGATTACCTTGCGCTTTGACAACTGAACGAGAACTGATTGTAAATATGTATGTTGTATCGATAAGTTGAGAGCAAATGTTCAGCTGCGCTGCCACAACAATCAGGGCTGCCAAAATCAGTGTTGGAAAATTCAACAAATAAGTGAGATAAAATAATGTAAGTTATAATAATGAAAAATATTGCTAAAAAAATATTATTAAATTCAATTAAAATTCAAAAATGGCTAAAACTTCAATAAAAACAATTTCCGTTAAGTGCACTATAAAATAAGCAATCCTTAAATTTTTCCGCCCACTCGCTTTTTGGACGACAGTGTTGCACAACGCACAGTGTTGTGGCTTTCATAAACAGCTGTTTTGTTTTTGGCAATGTCGTTTTTAGTCACTATTACAACATCATTATCAAAAAGGCTAATATTACAAAGCGTCGGCAACGGCTTACAGCAAAATTGCTTGCATCTCGCCGCCAAACCCTGTACAGAATATGTGAAAGCATATACGGTGTCAGCGCGCAATATATGGGGTTATGTGGCCGTGGCCTTCAATCAAGTGGACGCGGACCGGCTGGCGAAGGTGGGTCCGAATCGGCTCTGCGCCGAATGGGTGGTGAAAAACGGCGGCGGCGTACGCTTCACCGAGAATCCCAGTAAGCTGTGGAAGGACTATAACCAATTGCCATCGGAGAATAACGCGTTTCGCATTAAAGTTATTGACGCCTCAAATTCGTCAATTATGCAAATTGGTCTTGAACACTTGAAGGGATGTGATCATATCGACACCGTTATCTTTCACAACTGTAAGCACCTGGAGAACGACAGCCTGCAAGGGCTGAACCACATCGTACAGTCACTGACGCGTCTACAGGTGTCCGGGTGTTACAACATCACCGATTCGGGCCTGGCCCACATCAAAGAGCTCCACAACCTGAAGCAGCTGCTCATCTTCGACATGGTCTATGTTAACGACATGGACAACGTGGCGCGTAGCCTCAAGTCCAGTCTGCCCGACTGTGATATCAACGCCACCAAATTCGCTGATCAGCGTAAAAACTAAATCTTTCTCTTCCCCATACTACCCCACATAATGTTATTGTTGATGTATGCGAAATTATTTATCTAGAAATAAATGATCTAGGTAGTGCAGAGTATTACGAGGGCTATGTTCATGACTTAGGAAGTGGCTGCGAATTGGATAAGTTAAAGCTCTGAGATTGAAATGCGTGAGTAGCATTGGATTTTTACTATATTATACTGTTCTATACTATATGATACTCTTTTTTTTTCCAGAAAACCTATCAACAAAAATGTTTTAGGCTGTGATAGCTCCAGAAAATGGAATCTGATTCTGACAATTTATACCATATTTTATATTCAAAAAATGTTATAAGCCACAGGATTTCTAAAATTTTGTTAATTATAAAAACTAAAAATTTTAAAATTCTATTGAAAATGTTCTTGAAAATTCTTTAAATTTAAAATATAGACCAGCTGGCTAATGAAATCTAAGCTAATAAAATTGATGCATATACATATTAGCCTTCATACATATTCCACAATTCGGACAAGGACTTCACACGAAAAAACCCCTATAAATCCCTATAAACTTAAGAGATAGGCCGTTAAATTTTTCTGTATCAGGTGTAATTGGTGCTATGCAGCATGTTTTAATGCCTTATTTAACTTAAGAGTACTATTTTTGGTGTTGATTCAGTGCAGTCTATTCGCTTGCTTAAGTACTAGTTGATAAGTCTAGGAGGCAGCCAGGATATACGGGCGAATATCCTCCACATCGAGCAGCTGCTCGGGCGCCACGCGCTCTCCGCACATCGGACAGTCGCCGTTCTCCGACAATATGCTGTTAATATAGGGTATCAATTGTAGTATAAGAAGGGTATGTATTAATATAATATAATAAGAGCTCACTTCTCCATCTCGGCGCGAAAGCAAAGGAAATCGCATTGCGGACAGGATGTCATTTGTTGTTTGATTATGTGCTGACCCGTCGCAATGCATATGGGCAGGGTGGTCTTGCAGCTGTAGCAGGTGACCTCCATGTTGGCCAAGTTGGCGTCGCAAATGGGACACTCCATGGTCTCGTCGTCGATCTCATCGCGCAGTTGTTTGATGCCTTTGGGCGCTTTGCGCACAATCGACTCGATCTTCTTGATGTAACGCCCGTCCAGCTGGTTGCGATAATCCGGACGCATCAGCATGGAGGCGTATGTGAAGGCCGATTTCTTTAAGCCAGCGCGATGGCATTCAATCACCGTGGAGGTGAGTATGGGCACGATATCTAAATGGCACTTATAATTAGCAAATACTGGACAAATAGTTGGAGTTCCGTGGCTACTCACGCTCCGGAAACTGTGAGATGCAGGCGGCCACCTGGACAAGCAGCTTGGCGGCCAGCAGATGATTGCCCAGCTTGACATGGAGCCGCACCAGCGTATAACGATGCAAGAGTATCAAATTGTGACGCATCTCAGCGGTGACCGATAGATTGTTGCGTCGCAATTCCTGGTACATGGAGTACAGTAAATCGCGTGCTGATTTGTAGTTGCCCGCCAGCTGTTCCTGATTGGCGATAATTACGGCCGTCTTGGCCGCATCCTTGTAGTGCTTGCGTGCCATGTAGAGGCGAAACAGATAACGTGGATCCTTGGGCACGCCATCCGATTCGCCGAGCAGAAACTCGATTAGCTGCGTGGCCAGCTGCTCATTGTTGGAGGTGGCCACACAGTCAATGGCCAGCGAGAGCGCCTGCGACTCCTCATTGCTAAAAGCGGACGCTTTCAGCAGAAAGCGCAGCGCCTTGGTGAACTCCCGGGCCAGAAAGTAATATTTGCCCGCCAGCAGCGTATACTTCTCGCTTTCGAAATAATGCGCCAGCGCCAGATAGTCCGCGGATTTGGCATTCTCATAGCGCTCGAGCAGCTCACCATGGCGGCGCAGCTTGTTGTGGCGTTGCGCCAGTGCAAAAGCCTCCTCGACGCAGCCGCAGATGACCAGAAACTGCAGCGCCTGTTCGATATCGCCAATTTTCTGATAGAATTTGGCCAGCAGCTTGGCCGCGTCCATGGAGCGTGATTCGAGTACAATTTCCGATGCGGCATGCGGATCACAGAGATGATCCAGATAGATTCGGACGCAGGCATCCAAATCGCCAGCTATACGATAGCTGCGTATCGCCTCCTCAAACTGGCCGTCCGATTCCTTGGCCTTGGCATATGCCGCATGCAGTTTGCTGCTCTTCACATGGCCCAAAATATTGTTGGCCTTGTGCCACATCTTCAAAGCTATATAATGTCCGCAGGCCTCGTCATAGTAGCCGCCACGTTCGTAAAGACCAGCCGCCTCGGTGAGATGACCCACGGTGGCGAGTAATTCAGCGCAATCGAACAGCAGCTGCTTGTCCTGCAGCTCGACAGCGTATTGAATCTGAAGCACAAGAATAGAAAATGGTTAGGGATTAGGGATTCGTTGGTTACTGGTTGGAGGAGCTCTCACGCCACGTCGAAAGTCGCCAGCGCGTATGGAGGTGCGCGCAATGCCCATTTTGCATTGACGCACATGCTCCTCATATTCGGGCGTGCTGTGCAGCAGCGTTGGCGGCTCCGCGTCCGCATCATTGTTTATCAAATCCTCCTTGTAGCCCTTCTCATAGTGATACAGAGCATCCCCATAGTTGCCACTAGAAATGAATGCCATTTAAATGCAATCCACTCAAGAAAGTTGTGCTACCCACGTGAACTCCAACTGCTGAGCGTACTCGCGGGCTATGTAGGGCACCTCGAGGGGCTCGTATTTGTGCGCCAGCAACAGCGCCTGATCCCACTGCAGCAGATCCCGGCTGAGATCGAGTGCAGCTCGCGTGTACACGCCCTTCAGCAAATACTCCTTGGCCTGATCGTACTGGCCCAGGAGCATGCAACAGCAGCCGCTCAGCATGGGCAGATCCTCCACAAAACGCAGCTCCTCCAGCGCATTGACCAGCGCAGCATCTCCGAGCTGGCGATAGGCGCGCACAGCTTCGATTGAAAGGTATATTAAATGAGTATAAATGGTTATTGATCATTGATACTTTATGCCCACCAATTTCCGGCTCCAGATCCGCTATGGCATGCTCGCCAAACTGCCGCCAGGCGCTGTCCAACTGCATCTGCTCGCACAGCTTGAAGGCCTCGTCGTATTTCTTGAGCCGCAGCAGCAGCAGCAGATTATCCGTTTGACTATTGCCGGGATTGACGACATGTGTGCTCAGGGATTGGGTGGCATACTGGCCGCCATCGATGTGCAAGGCCATTTCGCCGGCGCACACCAGCAGCGGCACCTGGCCGGGATTCAGCTTAGATTCGCCCACCTTCTGCGTGTGCCGACCACGCACCGAATGCCGGGCGAACACGTGCGTGTAAACGAGGCGCGTGTCGTAGCTTATGAAGATGTTCGACTGCGTCAGATCCCAGAGGCAGCCCACGCACTGTTTGGGCAAATCGGCTATCAGCAGCGCCTCCTGATCCATGGCGGGCAAATAGACAAAGCCCTGGCCATGCTCATCGATGAAAATTGTCTTGGTGCCCTCGACGTCGGTGAAAAGCTGTCGAATCCCGTTGCTGTGCCGATAGATGGTGCAGGTGTCCCACTTCTCCAGCGAGTAAAAGACCAGGTGGCCAATCTGCAAGAGACACATATGAATATATACGAAATCAAAGACGGTTGCGGCTGACGCACATCTGTGGCAAAGATGAGCAGCTCCTGGCTGAGTGCAAAGCACGTGATGACCGCATCGCTGGGCATGGTGGGCAGCGCGCTGGGAAAGCACGCCTGCAGCTTGTCCTTGCAGTTGGGATTATCGGCGGCGATCGCTTGCAGTATCAGCTGTGGCGGGCAGAGCGCAGCGCAATAATCCGCATTCAGTTTCATCGCGGCAATTTCCTGCGGCAAATCGCGTTCGCTGAGCGGACGCGGCTCGTCGCCCAGGCTCTTGCCCAGATCATAGAACCAGACGTGCTTGTCGAGACCGGCCGCAAAATTGTACGGGCCAATGGCCAGAAATGTGGGCTCCGTTTCCAGCGGCAGGCGAAAGGGCAGCACCTTCGACTTGTCCGGCGCATACACATAGATGGAGACCTCGGCCAGGCTGCTCAGCATCACCAGGCGGGGCGCCGAGACGGCAAACATGTGCGGCAGCTTGGTGACATAGGTGTAAACGGTGCCGCCGCTGGTGGTGACCGCCAGCAGCTGTCCGTCCGGCGACCAGTCAATCATTTGCACGCTCGCATGATCCGGCACGGTGATAATCCGTTCCGTTTCCTGCAGATTGGTTATCGAGTGGATTTTGATGCTGTGCGGCGGGAGGAGAGTTTACTAAAGACCCGGAAGCAGCTGTTTGGAGTTTCTACTAACTTGTCATCGCCGCAGGAGGCGACAATGTCCAGCGTTGGGCAGTAGGCCAAGCCGGTTAGCGTATCCTTGTGGTTCCGCACCTGCCACAGCTCCTGGCCGACGTCCTTGGGGTGGGTCGATATGGCCACCACATGGCCGTTGGAGAAGCCCAGCAGAATGTAGCCGTCGCCAAACCATTTGTGCTGCAACAGCGAACCGTAACGACTTTGGAAACCGAGCTCTGTGGGATTCTCCGGCTCCGGCAGATAGTAGAGAAACAGGGTGCGCTTGCCAATAATCATGCTGATGGCATTGTCGCCCGCAATGCGCTCATCGTTGGCCATCTCGGCAAAGTACATGTCCGTGGGCACATCGCGCAGCTGGACAATGCGCACCGTGTCCCCATCCTCGCTGCTCAGCGAGAAACTCTTGTCATCGGAGCCGAGAGCGAGCAGATTTTGCGCCGACCAGGCGCCGCACGTGATCCGCTTGCTGTGCTTGCCCAGCACCGGGGTGCGCTTCCCGCTGCGATGATTGTAGATGGCCAGATTGCCACGCCCGGTGCCGACGGCGAGCAGCTGCTGCTGCTTGGACCACAGTATGCAGGTGAGCGGATCACGCAGGCCCGACTCCACCGTCAGCTTTTGCTGGGTGCCATAGTCCCAGAGCGTTATGTTCGGTGAGCTGCTGGTGATGATGCCCAACAAGTCGCCCTCGCAATCCCACGCAAAGCCCGAGCACAAACTGAAATACATGTTTCGTAAGCAATGCCCGGCTAAATGGGGGAGGCAAGCACATCTACTACCCACCCGGACAAGATAATGCGCTGCACCAGCTGCCCCTGGCGATTGTACAATGCCACGGAGCCGTCGGTGCCCGTTGTGGCCAGCAAAGCCCCGGCGCTCTTCTGCCAAATGAAGTAGACGTCGCCAATGCCGTGCGGCTCATCGTACTTGTACAGGATCTTCTCGAACGACATTTTTTCAACGTTTCACTTACAGCCAATTCATGTTATTTCAACAATTAATGCGCTCATGCTGCTTTCGGCTGATTTTCTTCGCCTTTTGTTTACGCTTTTTTTGGCCGTTGCTATGGCAGCAACAAGTAGTTTTTTCAAACGATGCTACTCGCTCGCCCGCACTGTGTGACCGCGCTGGCAGTACACACAAAATACCAAATATACTGCAATTTGTGGTGGTGTGCAGCATACCAAGCTGAAAGTAAACAGCTGTAATAATATTAAGTAAAAAGTTCGCTTTAGTTAAAATAAAATTTATGAGTTATAAGCTAAACAAAATTCAAAGATAAGCGTTAACCATGTCCGATGATCTGCCCGAGGAATTCGATTTGATTGTCGTTGGCACAGGTAACCAACTAAACTTCTTTGTTATTGTTTTCTTTTTCACCTGCACCCACCTGGCTGATGATGACTCATTCGATCTTTGACAGGTTTCACGGAATCGTGCATTGCCGCCGCCGCCAGTCGCATTGGCAAAACGGTGCTGCACATAGACGCCAATGACTACTATGGCGACGCTTGGAGCTCCTTTAATCTGGAGGCGTTCAACCAACTGTTGGAGCGTCCCAATGGCAGCCTGCGCAACGGCAGCTTCAGCTGGCATGAGACCGCAGAGGAGGCGCCCAGTTGGACGCGGGAGAGCCTGCTGGAGCAGTCACGTCGCTTCAGTCTGGACCTGTGTCCACGTGTCGCCTACTCTGCCGGCGAGCTGGTGCAATTGCTAATCAAGTCCAACATTTGTCGCTATGCGGAATTCCGCGCCCTGGATCATGTGTGCATGCTCTACAACGAGGAGCTCGTCTCGGTGCCCTGTTCCCGCAGCGATGTCTTCAACACGAAAACACTGAGCATTGTCGAGAAACGGCTGCTGATGAAATTTCTGACAGCCTGCAACGATTACGGCGAGGATAAGTGCAATGAGGATGCGCTCGCGTTTCGCGGACGCACTTTCTTGGAGTACCTGCAGGCGCAGCGGGTCACGGATAAGATTGCAACGTGCGTGATGCAGGCGATTGCCATGTGCGATGCCAGCAGCAGCTTTGAGGTGGGCATGCAGCGCACCCAGCGCTTCTTGGCCAGCCTGGGACGCTATGGGAACACGCCCTTCCTGTTTCCCATGTACGGCTGCGGTGAGCTGCCGCAGTGCTTTTGCCGCCTGTGCGCGGTCTTTGGTGGAGTCTATTGCCTGAAGCGCAGCGTCGACGCCATCACCTGGTCGGATGCTGGCCAGGAGCTGTTGTTGAGCTCCGCGGGCAAAACGCTGCGCGCCAAGCATTTAGTTTGTGCGCCGGGTCAACTGCCGGAGACGCACTGCGGCGAACGGCAGCCGCATATCTCGCGGGGCTTGTTCATTGCTGCCACGCCCCTGGGCAACGAGGAGTTGAACAAGGGCGGCGGCGGTGTCAATTTGCTGCGTCTGCTGGCGGAGGACGGACAACGCGAGGCGTGCCTCATACAACTCTCCCACTACTCGGGCACGTGTCCTTCGGGCTTGTGTAAGTACAAATTGTTGGCCAGGCTAAACTCATATATATTATATATATCATAGACATATTCCATTTGACCACGCCCGCTGTGAGCGAAGATCCTGCCGCTGACTTGGCTGCCTTTACGGCGCAGCTGTTCGAGAAGAATGCGCCCCAAATCCTCTACAGCGCCTACTTCACAATTTTAGCGTCAGCTAATGCCAGCACTGCCACGCCCATTTACTGCACAGCCGCGCCCGCCTACGAGCTGGATTACGATGCAGCCATAGCCGATGCACGTCGCATATTCGGTAAGATCTACGAGGACGCCGAGTTTCTGCCGCGTGCGCCCGATCCCGAGGAGATTGTTGTGGACGGCGAGGATCCGAGTGCGCTGAACGAGCACAGTTTGCCGGAGGATTTGCGCGCCCAGCTCCACGATCTGCAGCAGGCGGCACAGCAAATGGATATATCCGAATAGAAGGTTCTTTAACTTTATATATCATCACTTTATTGGCAAACGCAAAAACTAATTTTCGAATTTCTATATACATGCTAAAATATCAATTTATGTGTATTGTGTTTGGGACAAGTTGAAATTCAAAGAACTCATTTTTTAGTGTAGCCTATAATCAATTAATCAATTGTTTCCATATACTTCTTTATATATAATTATTGTGTAAATTATTTATATAAACTCTAAAGTTTCTATATATATATATATGTTTATATATTTATGTATGTGAGTGTTTTTTGTATGTAAGTGTGTGTTTATATATATATATATATATATCTTCGAAAAATATGCATTCCAATGCGTTATAAAAAATTTGATTTCTTTTTTGTTTTTATTGCTTGACGGTTTCTTGTGGTTTTGTTTTTGTGATGCACTAAAAATAATACGAATAATTAAAAGAAAAGCACAACATGTTAGTAAGGTAAATTATAGTATAAATATTGTTTAGTTAACAAAAGGAAGAACGCACCAATTTAGTCTTAAAGTTTATGTGGGAGGATCAGCAGGCTTTTAGGGCAGTTGAGATGGCAGAATCGAAAAATCATCTAAATTATATGCCACTATATTCGATTTCGAAACGATAAACGTGCGTGTTTTAGAATATGATTGTTTTTCTCAAATATATAGATTATATATATATTTGACTTGCAGGGCATTTTACAATAAAGCTTTTACGTTCTCGTTTCACTTACAATATCAGCTGCTGTTCAGTTGATGTTGCTTTTCTTCATTGAATATGTATATATATGTATATAGATTTAATTTTCTTATATCTTAATCAGATTGTTGTTGATATTCTGTTGGCGTTTGCGCTTCGCATTCATCGCATCGACAATGGGCTGTCGTTTGGCATTGTATTTCTTATTTAGCTGCTCGATCTCCAGTTCCATTTCGTGATCAATATTGCTGAGCCTTTGATTCAGATCGTCGTAGGTGAGAAACTTTAAAAACTCAAATTCACCCTCCACATACGCATGCGATTGTGTGTGCAAATGCTGATACTGATATGCGGGCGGCGGCTGTGCTGCTGCTGCTGCTGCAGCAACTGCAGCAGCTGCTGCTGCTCCCCCCTGTTGCTGCTGTGGCGCTGCATTGTTGCGCAGCAAGTTCTGCTGATTGTTGAGCGCAATCAGCTGCTCGTTCATCAGCGGGTAGGCCATCAGCAATTGCTGCTGCTGCTGTTGCTGCTGCTGCTGCTGATGCTGCTGCAGCCCGTACTTGTTGATGGCCGAGATTTGCTGGAATTGCATTTCCATGTTGTGCTCCCAGTTGTTGGCATCATGCGCCCCGCTAGCCAAATGCTGTTGCTCCTGTTGCTGCTGTTGTTGTTGTTGCTGCTGCTGTTGTTGCAACTGCTGCTCAGCTGCCGCCGGCGAGTATTCGGTGGGCGTGCTGGCCGCCTTCTCATCGCCGCGCGCGTCTCCCGCATTTTTGCGCTCAAAATGATCGAGGAACTGTGGACGATAGCGATTGCGTGGCTTCTGGTCATCGTTGCGCTTGGCCGTTGTGGAGTCATCCGAGTCCGAATTGATGACCATGGTGCCTGCAAAATGAAGAACAGCTCTAGAATGCTGGCAAACAACTCGAGATAAGCTTTATCTAGCTGTCTGCTTCTTATCTGTTAGCTCCCTTCCTGTTAGCTCCCTTGTTGTACTCACCCAAATTGGACTCTAGCTCGACCATGGTGCCGCTGTCCACGTTGGCCACATCGCCGCCGCCCGAACTGCCAGCTGCTGTTGTTGTTGCCGCCGCCGCCGCCGCCGCTTTGGCGGCTGCTTTGGCCATGCCGGCGCGTATGCCGCCGGGACCCAACGTACCCTCGTCCATGTCTTCGGGATGCGCTATCATGGTCGCGTCCGAGGCCGAGTTCTGTTGGTATTCATTGAATTTCTCCGGCACCAAGGTGCCGGGATCGTCTATGAACGTTTTGACTGTGCCCGAAATGAATGCGCTCTCCTCCTCCTGCAGCATGAGGCCACCCTCCTGGGTGGCCAGACTTTTGGCCTGGCTCATGGGCACGCCGGCCGCACGATTGGCGCGCTGTTGCTCCCGTATGGCGCACGTCTCCTCCAGCATGTTCTTCAGTATGCTGCGATGCTTGGCATTCCGGATGAACTCATGCTCCAGCAGCTCCGTTGCCGTTGCACGCTCATCCGGATCCTTGACCAGCGATTTGCTGACAAAATCAATGAACTCGGTGCTCCAGCGATCGGGCTCACGGAACGAGGGCGGCGGCTTCTGTGGTATCATGAATATGGCACGCATCGGATGAATGTCGCCGTAGGGCGGCTTGCCCTCGGCCATTTCCAGGGCTGTGATGCCCAGCGACCAAATGTCCGCGACACAATCGTAGCCGATCTCCTCAATCACCTCCGGTGCCATCCAGAAGGGTGTTCCAATTACGGTATTTCGCTTGGCCATCGTGTCCGTCAGCTGGCCAGCGACACCAAAGTCCGCCAGCTTGGCGTAGCCCTCCGTGTTGAGCAGTATGTTCGCCGCCTTGATGTCGCGATGGATCTTCCGCCGCAGATGCAAATAGACCAGACCCTTGAGCGTATCCGACAGAATGGTGGCGATCTCATCCTCGGTCAGCGTTTTCTTACGCAGCCGCATTATGTCCGAGACACTGCCGGCGCCGCAGTACTCCATGCATATCCACAGATCGTACTGCTTGAAATAGGAGCCATAGTAGCGGACCACATAGGGTGAATCGCACTGTTGCATAATCGAGATCTCCTTGATGATCTCGTGCAGATCGGATTCAACCGGCACCAGTTTGATGGCCACAATCGAGCTGCTCTCCTTGTGCAGAGCCTTGTAGACGGAACCGTAGCTGCCCTCGCCCAGCTTGTACATTATGTCAAACACCTTCTCCGGCGGCTGCAGCAGCGATTCCTCCGATAATTTCTTCAACTCGCCATTGCCATTGGAATTGGTATTGGAAGACATGTTGCTGGCTGTTGTTGCTGCTGTCGTTGTCGTTGTTGCTCTGCTTCAACTGCTCGCATATGACCCAACACAAGTGCTACTTATTTATGGTATATGGGCTATTAATTAACAGAGTACCTGCGCCAAGATTATTTCCAATTTACACCGACATTTCCTTACACACATTTGGTTCTTTATTCGCTTGTCAGTAGAGCTGGTGCAGTAAAATTGCGAGTCACTGGTATTTTACAGTGACAGCCCATAGATGTGACTAAAAATACCATCTGGTATTAAGTTATACTTGTAAGCAATACTTGCGCGGTTATTATTTAAATGTAATTAACATGCTTATGTTAAAGCGTTACGTTTGGCAGTATGCGAATTGTTTACTGCAGTAGTAAACATTAACAAATATTATTAAAAAATTGTAAATGCTTTGTTAAGTATTAATAATTTTTATCAATATCATTTGATTTTTTTTTTGTGAGTACCTTATTGATATCGATAAGTTACACTGTCGCAGGTGCAGGCAAACATAATTATGTGTTGGTGTTGCCAGACTGTTGCGTTGCATAAAGTAAACATGCCACTTTGAGTATAACATGTCAAATTTGCCTTGCCAAATTTTCTAAGTTATGTACTTGTATTTTGTAAACAAACCCCAAAATCCAAAACTACTTGTTTGGCTTTAGCCGTTTGAATTCGCTTAGTTGTCATTATGCGCATCAGTCAACACTTCTCGCAGCTGTGGGAGAAACGCAGCCATACTGCCAGCTACCTGAGCACCTATTTCTTCTTCGCGGCGCTGCGCCTGCTGCTGGTTTTCGTGCCCCAGCTGGGCTACGTGCATCCGGACGAGTTCTTTCAGAGCGTCGAGGTGATGACGGGTAAGCGCCAAATGCACACGAATGCACAGCTACTCAGCAGTATTATCTATTCACATTAGGCGACCACTTTCGCCTGGAGCACACGCGCACCTGGGAGTTCAATAATACGATGCCGGTGCGGAGCATCACGTTGCCTTGGGCCCTGCTGCGCGTGCCCTGGAGCTTCTATGAGTTTGTGGCGCTATACGTGCGCGACTGGTGGCAGGTGGAGCTGATCAATAGCTACGCCTTTTTGGTGTTTCCACGGCTCATCTACACGCTGATCTCGTACAGCAACGATTGGTGCTTGTACCGCATTTGCCGGCTTTACGGACTGCGCCACGAGATTCGTCTGCTGGCGCTGGCCAGCTCCTGGGTGTTGCTCGTCTTTGGCACGCGCACCTTCTCCAACACCCTGGAGCTGGCCATGTGCGCCTGGCTGCTCTGCCTTGTGGCCGAGTGCATGCTGAAGACAAACACCGTGGTCTACAAGAAGGAATATCTGGAGGAGAAGTACGACAAGGCGGCCTCGATTAGTGAACGCGTCAAGATCTGGAAACTGAAGAATGCGCTGCCGGCGCACAACTTGCAGCACCTGTTCGCCATGTCCAGCATTTGTGTGGCCGGCGTCTTCAATCGTCCCACGTTTCTGCTCTTTGGTGCGCCCATGGTCTTCTTCTGGCTGCTGCGCGGCATGGGCACGCGCAGCGTCAACTTTCGTGACTTCAATCTGCGCATCGGACTCTTCTGCCTGTGTGCCCTGCCCGCCCTGCTGCTGTTCATCTTCTGTGACTCACTGTACTATCAGCACCTGACGGTCGGCGAGCTGCACATGCTCCAGCTGGGCATCGAGAACTTTGTGTTCACGCCCTGGAACTTTGTCAAATACAATCTGGACTCGGCGCAGACCGCCACGCACGGCGTGCATCCGTGCTATGTGCATCTGTTCGTGAATGTCCCGCTGCTCTTCAATGTGCTCGGATTGGCCGCTCTGGTGGCCTTTGCCCAGCTGCTGTTGCGCTTCTTTTGCGCCGAGTACCAGCTGCTGCCGCGCTTCCAGAGCATCGTCTCGCTGATGTCGGGCGCCATCTTTGTGCCGCTCTTCTTTCTCTCGCTGATCAACCACCAGGAGCCGCGTTTCCTGCTGCCGCTCACGTTCCCGCTGCTGCTGCTGCACGCGCCCAAGCTGATCACCGGCTTCAGCGTCACGTATCCGTTTCAGACGCAGCATCCGCTGCTGCGCTGGCTCTACGCTCGCCTCCTCTCCAGCCGGGCATCGGCGCCGCACCTGCTGCGCATTTGGTATGTCTCCAATGTGCTGCTCACGCTCTTCTTTGGCTTCATCCATCAGGCGGGCGTCTTTCCGCTCGCCCAGCGCATGTCCCACGTGGCCGCCACCAAGCCGGCGGCGACGCACGTCCATCTGCTCACCTCGCACATGTACAGCCTGCCGCTGCATCTGGTGAATGTGCCCAGCTCGCGTGTCCTCCACTTCAATCCGCAGACGCATCAACGCTATCGACGCCAACGCGACTTTTTCCTGTACGAATACGGCGGTCTGGCCCTGGACACGCTCATGCACAAGGTGAAGCTGATCTCGGCCAATTGTGAGCTGAAGCGCAATGGGCCAACGCAGCGTCGCTACAAACTCTACCTGGCCATACCGGCACCGCTGAGCGGGGAACTGCACGAGGCGCTGCAGCGTTCGAATGCCAGCAGCTATTTGCACTTTGAGCTGCTCTCCGTTTTCTATCCGCACCTGTCGACGGAGGCGTTTCCACGGCTGCGGGGCCGCCATCCGTGCGATGTGGATGCGCCCCATTGGACGCACGACGATCTGCGCGGCACCTGCGCCGTGGAGCAGCCGCCCACGCTGAGCTTCGCCTACCTCAGTCGCCAGTTCAGCTCGTTTGTGCATCAGTTCGGACTGGCGCTCTACGAGATCGATGTGCGCCGCAAGCAGCCGCGACCGGCGACACACACCCTGCAGATGGACACGGCGTCGGACACGCCGCTGCCCGAATCGTCGGCGTAAGTGCGGCTCTCATTCCTGTCCAAAGTGTGTCTTAAACCAAAGATTAAGCTAAGCATTAAATCGATTATTGGCATGCAATATTTGCAGCTCTAGTCACATAAAACACTTTATCATTCCCACTTAATAAATTCTAGCATTCCAGCTTGTAATTTATAACAAAATATCGAAAATAATTATTAGATCTCATTTGTATGTTTCATGTTCTGTATTACTTGTTTTTTTTTTTTTATTATTACCTGCATGATATTGTATTGATGTATTCAATAAAATTTGCTACAATTTTTGCTCTTGTATAAAATAAAGAAACTACGAAACGTAAGTTGCTTTAGAGATTTAACTCTTGATAAATTGTGTTTCTAAAAATAAAAATAAAAATGTTGCAAACTTCTTAAAGTTAGTTTTTTGAATTTTATTAGGAATATAAAATCAATAAAAAATGTTTTAATTTTTTACTGTGTTTAAAGGCTTTAAAATTATTATTTATTAATATTTTTATTATAATGCTTTAATTTAAAAATGTGGCAAATTATTTAAAATTATTTTTTTTTTATTTTAAATAAAAAATCAATAAAAATGTTTTAAATTTTTACTGTGTTTCAAGCTTAGTAAATGTATATCTATATATTTGTATTAATTAATAGGTTGCAAAAAATACTTATTAATTAATTTATTATAAAAGTTTGGTTTAAAAAGGTTGAAATTGTTGTATTTTTTTTAAAATTTTTTTTTGTAAATTTTTTGGGAATATAGTATTAAAATCAATAAAATATTTAGAAATCTATACTGTTTTATATCTTATAGAATTTATATTAATACATTTATGTAAATATATATTTATATTAATTAATAGGTTTAAAAAATATTTTTTATTATTAGTTTTATTATAATGGTTTGGTTTAAAATGTGGGCAATCTTTTAGTTTTTTTTGAAATTTTATTTGGAACATAAGGTTATAAAAGTTTTATTTATTATTTATTTTATTTTATTATTATTTATTAACTTATTAACTTTATAGGTAACCGATTTAAGCACAATATGAGTACATAAATAATTTATTGAATTAATGAAAATCTGTACCATTTAAAATCTATTAAAATTTGAAGCTTCGATTAGCATATAACATTTAAGTTTGTCATTCCTCAATACATGATAGATGTTGGCACAAACCAAGTTCAGCTGGTCTCCCACATTGATCTATTGATCAATAAATTTTGATCACTTTTGCAAGCTGTTTGTCAACTTTTTTTATAATACCATTTATTTGTTGTTACTTATCACTCTTGTGCTGTCAAACAATTGCTGATATTATTTAATTGTAAATTTTTTTGTCGACATGAAATGGGAAAATCGTAATCCATTTGACACGCCGCGACAAACATTTGAGATCGGGGTTCTGTACAAGGTGCGGCATCCGCGTTCATTGAACGTTAACCAGAAAAAAAACACACACACACACAAAAATAAATTAAATGGAGTACAACAAAATTTCTCATTGCGTCCGCATTGTGTTCTAATTCAGCAAAGTTGGACTTAAGCCGTAAACTTGTTTGAGGGCTGCTCCGTTTTGGCTATAAAACCGTCCGGCTAATTGGCCAACAGCATCAGTCGCTGACAATCGTAGCAACAACACCAACAAACCACATCAATATGAAAGTAAGTTTCGCATATTGTGCCACATTTTGTGGCACATTCGCTAACTCCTTTGGTCGCCTTTCCAGTTCCTCATCTGCTTGGCTCTCTGCGTTGCCGTCGCCCAGGCCGGCTACCTGGCCTCCCCGGTGGCCACCTACGCCGCTGCACCCGCCTACGCCGCCACCTACGCCGCTGCGGCACCCGCCTATGCCACCTATGCCGCTGCTGCCCCAGTGACCACCTACTCGGCCGCCGCCGTGCCCGCCGCCTACTCGACATACGCCGCGCCCACCGTGTACAGCGCTCCGGCGTACACCTCGCCCGTGGCCACCTATGCCGCGCCCGCCTACACCGCTCCGATCACCACCTACGCCGCCCCAACCGTCCTCAGCCCCTTCCTGAAGAAGAAGTAAACTGTTCGAGCATTAAGCACATTTCTACTATGATCCACTGAACACTGAATAAACTGAGAGAACAACTCAAATTATTTTTGAATTTAATTGAATATTGAAATAGAATTTAAAAGCAAGTGAGAAGGCCCTAGTCAAGAATATATATACTTACATTGCTTACATTTCAACAAAAACATTATATACATTATTTTTACCCATTCTCAATGGGTTCAGGGTATAAGATCTACCAAAATCTCCATCTATATATACTTAAAAATTTCTTAGCTTAATTATTGCTATATAATTTTTTTCTCCTTTGTTTTAAAAGGCCAACAAAAATTTAGCTTAATGCCAAATATTCTGCCCCAGATTTTTAGCAAAGAGTTTAATCTTAAAATTTTGCCAACAGATAATAGCAATTAACATTTTTTTGCGCCAAATTTTGAGGATCAATTTTCCAAAGTCAGCTTTAGATTTCTAACGATCATTAACTGGTATATATATAACATTTTAGTTTTAAAAACTACTGTTTTGAATATTCTCATGAGTGCAAGTGATGTTTTTTCTAAATTTTTTTTGTATATATCTAATTTCTAATCGTCTTCAGACCGTGTTTCTACGTTTGTTTTTTATACCCTGAACCCATTGAAAATGGGTGAAACAGGGTATTATGGTTTTGTTGAAATGTATGTAACAGGTAGAAGGAGGCATCTCCGACCC